>JAAFCE010008833.1:30795375-31022662 GCA_013389805.1 Trigoniulus corallinus | reverse complement strand
GTAACCAATTTTAATATTTTACTACAATAAAAATAAACTATATACATCATTGATGGATCACCACATACAAACCATTTTCCAGAAACAAGTTAATTTTTTAAACAATATGTAACAACAATCTAGGTTGCCTCAAATTGGACTTTGAAAAACCTGTGGTCACAAGGCAGACTTCTATTCAACAATGAAGAGGAAATGTATAACATTACTTATTTTCATTCATTCATTCATTCAATCAAGCCCAAGCCCAAGCCCCAAGCCCAAGCTTGGGCTACGTAGGCAGTCCACCTCAAAATCGCTTTCATGTGAAAGGTTGTAACGCAGCACTAAACGCAACGTTAATCGCTGCATGTGAAGGAGGCCTAAGCACCAATGAAACGATTCCTTGGACAGGTGAGTTCCCCACCCATCCATAGACTTCAAATGTTTAGTGGTGCATTACAGTAGGAATGGATGGAGTGAAGGTGGATGTTGTGTGGTAACATAATGAGAAGAGGGGAGGATTTCTTTTGGTCGATTTCAGTAAAATTTTTGGTGAGAGCATAAACTTTTTTTGCACACACACACACACACACGTCAGTTTGGTGGTTGGGGGCCTTAATGAAGGTTGTGGGAAGCACATGGGGCAGGTGGTCCGAAGCAGACGGGGATGATGTTCTCTGTACAGGTATGGTAGTGTGTGGGGTGCATGGGGATCTGCTGGGAGATCCGACCCTGCCAGAGGTGGGAGACGATTTTGATAACGATATCTGTTGCTTTCTTTCATCCTCCATATTCTTCACCATCACACCCTTATCCTGCCTGGGGGCACACTAGCCAGGCGTCTGGCACCCACAGGAAATATTGCATGAGCTGTCTGTGTAGAATGCTTTTTTGGTTTTGGTGGCTGAGGCATGTAGATCGGTTTGGTTTGATGAGGCACGTGAGGGTATGTGCTGGTGTGCAGATGGCAAATGAGATCAGGTACAAATAACAGAGTTTGAACAGGTATTTATTTATCTGGAGAAATCCGGGCTCGTCCTGCTGAACTACAAGCCCACGGTACACACTGTCCGAATATACACAATGTCCAAATAATGGTAAATAGAATGATGATGAGAGGAGAATGCTGGCTGTGTAACTGTTCCTCAGAGTGTCTGTATGACTGTCTATGTGTCAAAAAGAGAGTCCAAGTAAGAGTGAATTGAATAGAATGGATGTTATTGTTTTAGCATCTATTCTTGGGTCCCTGACTAATGGCTAGATATTTTTAGATTTTAATACCATAAACAAGTAGGAAAAGGTCCCTATGTTGTGTAGGTCCATTGTTCTCCTTAGTGAGTCATGACTGATTC
Organism: Trigoniulus corallinus; assembly: GCA_013389805.1. Lineage (NCBI taxonomy): Eukaryota > Metazoa > Arthropoda > Diplopoda > Spirobolida > Trigoniulidae > Trigoniulus > Trigoniulus corallinus. The sequence continues at coordinate 31,021,331 of JAAFCE010008833.1, read as the reverse complement.
ACTAGGAACTGGTCCCTACATGGTTATAATGTTGTTTGGTGTCCTTTGCAAGTAAAAGAACCCGTTCTACTATGCAATCAACGAGTAGTGGAGGCAAAATTCCCTGATGTAGGAGCTCGTCTCCTGGCATTGGTGAAAGGCCTCAACGAACAGTTAGCTGACTCAGAGTTTAAACAAGTTCAAGCAGCGCCCTTTTCGAAATCTGCACTGATATGTCAATAATAATGTAAATATTTCTCAAGACCACATCTAGGATGATCATTGCCCAGGCCAAACACAGAACTATGAATCCCTCTATAATCAGTTAGAGACCAAGGAAGGGGACAAAAAAGTTTTTTAACTGGCCAAAACTAGAGATAGGGCCTCCAAAAATATACCCCAAGCCATAACAGCGGAGGATAGCAAATGCAGGGCCTTGTTTCCCCCATATCAGGTAAAGAAGACGTGGGAAGAGTATTTTCTCAACCTCTTCAATGCTACAAGGGGAGATGATATTGATATCCATCCTTAATCTTCAGGGGTGGTGGACAGCATAAACGAAGAGGAAGAAGTCAGGGGCCTTAGGATAGCTAGGGGAGATAGAATGCCATCTGCATGGCATGAGAGTTGGATAGTACCACTCAAGGGCAAAGGGGCAGACCAGAGGCTTACCTAGGCCAAGCCTCATGGGCCTTGTTTGAGTCACCAACATTTCAAATGTTTTTAGATTAATGCTTGTTTCAGGCACTAATGCTTGTTTCTGGTAGAAGATAGGCGGGAGTGTAGGGCTAGAACCCAAAGACCCCTGTCCCGGACTTGTCCGGGACTACCCGCCCCACGCACTAGAGGCCCACCGGCCAGGTTGCGGGGGGCGGTGTCCCGGACGGTGCTCCAAGTGCTGCTCCCAGTCTTGTACTTGGATGGGTGGGAACTCAAGGTGGGTAGGATCTCTTGGGAACTGAAGGTGCAGCTAATTAGGAAAATCGTTGTAACAGCATAGGGTCAGTACTGACATGCATTACAGTTATGCAGGGGACAGGGCTGTAACGACCATTGTAGATTAAGCGTTCTTAAGCACCAATGAGACGAATCCTTGGACAGGTGAGTTCCCCGCCCATGCATAGACCTCAAATGTTTAGTGTTGCATTACAGTAGGAATGGATGGAGTGAAGGTGGATGTTGTGTGGTAATGTAATGAGAAGAGGGGAGGAGTTCTTTTGGTCGATTTCAGTAAAATTTTTGGTGAGAGCATAAACTTTTTTGCACACACACACACACACACACACACACACACACACACGTCAGTTTGGTGGTTGGGGGCCTTAATGAAGGTGGTGGAAAGCACATGGGGCAGGTGGTCCGAAGCAGATGGGGACGATGTTCTCTGTACAGATATGGTAGTGTGTGGGGTGCATGGGGATCTGCTGGGAGATCCGACCCTGCCAGAGGTGGGAGAAGATTTTGATAGCAATATCTGTTGTTTCCTTTTATCCTCCATATTCTTCACCATCATACCCTTATCCTGCCTGGGGGCACCCTAGCCAGGCGTCTGGCACCCACAGGAAATATTGACTGAGCTGTCTGTGTAGAATGCTTTGTTGGTTATAATGTTGCTTGGTGTCTGACCTATTGAGATGTCCTTTGCAAGTAAAAGAACCAGTTCTATTATGCAATCAACGAGTAGTGGAGGCAAAATTCCCTGATGTAGGAGCTCGTCTCCTGGCATTGGTGGAAGGCCTCAACGAACAGTTAGCTGACTCAGAGTTTAAACAAGTTCAAGCAGCGCCCTTTTCGAATTCTGCACTAATATTTCAATAATAATGTAAATATTTCTCAAGACCACAGCTAGGATGATCATTGCCCTGGCCAAACACAGAACTATGAATCCCTCTATAATCAGTTAGAGACCAAGGAAGGGGACAAAGAAGTTTTTTAACTGGCCAAAACTAGAGATAGGGCTTCCAAAAATATACCCCAAGCCATAACAGTGGAGGATAGCAAATGCAGGGCCTTGTTTCCCCCGTCTCAGGTAAAGAAGATGTGGGAAGAGTATTTCCTCAACCTCTTCAATGCTATAAGGGGAGATGACATTGATATCCAACCTTAATCGTCAGGGGTGGTGGATAGCATAAAAGAAGAGGAGGTAGTCAGGGCCCTTAGGAAGGTGAGAAGTCGAAAAGCTGTAGGCCCAGACAGAATTCACAATGAAATGCGGCATAGTCTAGGGATGAAAGGAATCAGGTAGCTAGGAAAACTTTCCAATAGGATAGCTAGGGGAGATAGAATGCCATCTGCATGGCATGAGAGTAGGATAGTACCACTCTTCAAGGGCAAAGGGGCAGACCAGAGGCGTACCTAGGCTTGGTGTCACCCTTACCACTGACCTTCCCATAAACACTTATTTTGCCCTGTGCCCCATTTGAGTTACCAACATTTCAAATGTTTTTAGATTAATGCTTGTTTCAGGCACTAGTGCTTGTTAATGCTTGTTTCTGGTAGAAGATAGGTGGGAGTGTAGGGCTAGAACCCAAAGACCCGACCCTGACAAAGGCGGGATAAGGGTATGTTTATGATGATACATATTGTGTAAATTTTAAAGTAGCCAATTCCTTTATTTCAAAAAAAGATGTTGAGGAAACATGCCTCTAGCATAGCTGGGTCTGGGGGTTCCAGTCCGCCACTACTGCCTATCTTCCACCAGGACTCCATCCACCCCACACACTACCATGTTACACGTCTGCCCTGCCCTGTGTTGTCTAACCGCTGCCCTGTAAAACTTCCCTTTCAACTTCAATGGGACCCTCCTATCATACAGGACTCCACTTGAATGTCTCCACTTCAACCATCCCCCATCAAGTCTTTGGGTCACATCACAGTCTATCTCCCCATTGCTTTGGCGTTGATCCTAAGTACTTTACCTCTTGCACCTTTTTCACCAGTTGGCCCCTGGTGATCACGTCACCACTACTTTACTGCCCTACCCAATTGAAAGCTAAATACTGTCTTCTGCATGTTTATCATCAGCCCTCCCTTTTCTATCGCTCCACAAATATCGTTTAGGCCTTGCTTTACTTGTTCCCTGGAAACACTAAGTTTTACAATGTCATCAGCAAGTACCACGGACTGGGGGCTCATTGTCCTACTCCCGTCAGCAGCTCGTCCATAACCAGAATGAGCAGGTAAAATGCTTAACCATGGTGGACCCCCCACCTTTACTGGGAAGCCCCCGGTATTTCCCCAAGGTCCAAGGTCCTAACCTGATTTCGTAATACCTCCCAAACTACCTGTCGTAGAACACTGTCATAAGCATTCTTCGTTGACTTGGAGAAGGCTTATGACAGTGTGCTGATACCCCAAAATAGCCCCATTAGTGTAGTGGCTGTGCTGTCTCTAGTCTATGCAGCATTAGAACTATGCAGTGGACAGGGCTCTAATGACCTAGTCGTTGAAAGGCCCTAAAACACCAACGAACCAAACCAGTTTATGTGACTCTACTAGTTGGACTGTGTCCCATAACAAAATTCGCATTCATTGAAACTAAAATTCAATTAGTGTTGTAGGAAAAGGATGGACCTGTGACTTTGCAATAGTGTCACCCCTGAAAGAGTGTCACCCGGTGTGGTCCGCACCCGTCTCGGTACGCCACTGATCCTAGGGCCAATAGTTTCCTTTTAATTAACATTTGAAATCAGGGTGGTCTCACGTGGACCCTTTGTATTTTTCTCTTCAGGTGTTATGTATTAGCGCATATTAGAAGTAGCCTAGGGGTGGTGGACATCGCCGAAAAAATGAGGGAAAATATGTTGAGGTGGTGTGGACACGTAGTGAGAAGAGGAGCTCGCTAGGTCCATTCCAGGAATGCAGGTGGTCGGAAGGGTATCGGAAGTACCCGGGGCAAGGGGAGACCGAAACAGACATGGGAGCAGATTGTCCGTAAGGAGATGGCAGTGTGTGGGGTGGACAGGGACCTGGTGGGAGATAGACGGCTAGAACCCGCAGACCCGACCCCGCCACAGGTAGGTGGGCCCTAATGACCTTTGTTGTCGATGGGCCCTAAAACACAAACAAACAAAGCCACAGGTAGGATAAGGATATGATGGCGATGATGATGTGTTATGTATGAGCGCCATCACTAGCAATGCTAAAAACTTAAGTGGAATCTAACGTTCGCAGCGACATCACCGGTGAAAAGTACTCCTTGGTATTACCGCAAACACATTACTTTCGCTCTGGCTGCAACAGACGAATTCGTTTTTTAAAAAAGGAATCGAATAGTTCGAATTGGAAGTAGAATGTATAAAATCTTCCTAACGACTTCGTAACGAAATGTAGATAAGATGTAAGTTTTAAGATGTAGTTGGCAAATTATTTATTTAGTTGTATATTTCCAAATTGTAACACGGTGATATCTCAATCTCTGCACATCTCAGAATATTGCCATCAATAACTATCTGGAAGTTGTTGTTTTTAGTAGAACGAAATTTGGTCATGGATAACAATGAACGTAAGTTTTGAAAAATAAATAATATTTAGTATAGTATATACTATATAGTGTTCTGCCTATTAATTCTACTGAGGCTGTCAAACTTTTCCTTTAGATTGACAGCTTTGCAGGACGCCAAAACTTTCATAATAAACGATACTATCTAATTGCCAATTTTTTTAGCAGCTGAATAGGGTGATTTATTTATTGCTAATCAACCAGGCTCTGTTGAAATATTTTAGGACTAGAGGAAAAAAAGCCGTACATTTCCTTAAAACAAATTTCATCCCCCCGCCCTCTAAAAAATCTTTCTGTCACACACTCATTTTGAACGTACAGTACTGTATAATAAGGAAAAGTAACTTTTAAGAGAAGTTTGAAGTTATGTTCTTAGATATCAAATATTATTGGGTTTTCGAAATATGCAGCGTATGGATGCAATAATGATAGATGACACTTTGTTATGTGATCAATAGATAATTTGATAGTGTTTAATAATTTGGTTATTTGCATTTAGCTAACGGTAAAGGGATTTTTACTCCATTGATGTTTCACATCAACAAAGAAACATCTGAGTTATCAAAATCTGAAAAAGACAACCTCTCGTATGTTGTGGACTGCATCGTTTGCTCACAGAATTTTAAGGATGCTAGAGAATTTTGTCAACATATGGTTTTAGACCATAAGATTGTCATTGCGGATTCGAAGACAATTGCTCATTTTAAAGGGTAGGCAGCTCACATTACTTACGTGCACCAAGGATAAACTTTTGAAGTGTTCCTCATAACTCAAATTTCGTATTGTAGGTATGCAGATTACTGGAAAAAAAAGTTTCAGGATCACCCTTATTCAAGTATTCTTAACACAATTATTATAAATGAACAAGGTTCTAAATGTGGTACGGAAATTGACTTTTTTATATTTCATAATGTGAAGATATTTTTTAATTAATAATTAATTTTTTATAATGCCATTACCTTACTTTAAGATGGAGCCGGAGATCAAGAGAAGTTTTATTTACTTAGTAGCGCTATACCAGAAGATAAAATACTTCGGGACAAATTGAAAAGAATGCGCCTGGTATGAATAACTAAGTTGGCAAGACAGTATGAAAGAATTTATCGGTTACTTCGCGTTTTACAGGAGATTGTGTTAAAGCAGTTTGAGAAAGAGCGAAATGATGTAGAATTTAATCGGAACTGTGTCTTTTGCAAACAACAATTTACTGGAAATAGGTAAGTATTTTAATTTCAAAATGTAGAAAATGGGAATAAACTCACTCAACTATTTACTGGTATGTACTTATAGGTCTCAACTTTTCACACATATTGCTGAAGATCATAATTTCTGCGTTGGTCAACCTGATAATATTGGTATGTAACTTTCCTCTGACCGTTAATCCGTTTGGGGTTTTCTCGTTAACCCACGTAGTGACACTTTAATAACCTCATCTATGTATTGTGCCTTCTATCGTGTGCTATGTGTAGTAGCTTGGACTTACCCTCTTCCTTATGTCAGTAAATGGTTTTCAGAGCCAAGCAGACTGAGGTTTTTCCTCGCCATTTACTAGTAACTTTAAAATTACTTTCACTGGTACTAGTGTTTTACCGACATTTTTTTACCTTATTTAAAAAGTGTTAGTTGAAAGAATGAATAATGTTTGTCTAAAAAGCATTTGAGAATGTTAAACTAGACACTCTTCAAGTAATTAATACGATTTTTTTTTTCTCTCGTAGTATTTATAGATGAGTTTCTCAATCTCCTGGATGATAAAATCAATAAGTGAGTACCACTCAAAAGCATAATTTTAATTATTAGAGAATAGTGCCCCTTGGGAGAGCCAAGTACTTGATAATTGAGTTCTTAACCATTTGTGCATACAATATTTAGAAGGTGATATCGAATCTGTTTAGTGAGCATGATGCCAGTGCTGGTCAGCAATTTAAATAACTACCGTATTTTTAGGGCATATTATACCGCACATGTGTCACAATTTGGCTGAGTTCGTGAAAGGGGTCATAAACCGGGGAATCCCCTTAGTCCAACGATTCCAAACTCTAAGAGTCCGTGGCTCAGTTTTTGTGTTTTCACATGTCAACGTGATTTGATGCATAAATGTTAAAATTATTTGTAATATTTCTTATTACTTGAAGGAAATTAGAATGTCCATATTGTGATGGAAGTTTTAAAGAAAAGGCTGCGCTGAAAGAACACATGAGAAAAAAGCAACATAAGCATATAAATCCAAAAAAAACACGGAATTTGACAAATATTACTTGATCCATGCTGAAGATGATGCTGAAATCGAACAGCTGAAATCGTTGGTGTTTTAGGGCAAAATTATAGACGAAAACAAGTATTTTTATCACTAAACGTTATTTTTAGGGCAGAAAGCAATTCTTCAGTGATTTTTCTGTGCCTAGAAAAGCGAGATTCGTACAAACGGGATATTCCTGGCTACACGAGATCATTCGCAGGATCGATATGTATCCTGTTCGCGGGGCGGAGGCCTTCGAGCCGAAGGCGAGAAGGCTGGAGAACATTGTAAAAGTACTTTACTAAAGATAATTCATTGCATGCATCTTTCACCTCAATCGCCAGGTAAAATTAGTAACCGGGTAAAAGGGAAAGCGTATCGAAAAATCATTAATAAAAATTCCGCATTTACCACTATTTTTATCACTGTCCGTTTTTATTACGTTTGTATTATTTTGCTGACAATTTCTTGTATGACTTTGCTGTTAACATGGTACACTTGGTATTTGTACACTTACAAGCACACTTTTAAGTACACACTTTGTAGTACGTTTTAAATCGTTCAAGTGTGCTGTACCCGCTAAACTACACAAGTACCTAAAATCATAATCTGAGTATTTTAGAAAACACTATGTCTATGAATTCATGACAACAATCGAGGATGGAACCTATGCAATACGTACTGTACTAAAGGCTGATTTTAAATACTCGGTGATTACTTAGCAGCATCAATTTTAAGCAATATGCATATATCACAATGTTTATAATCAATTACCAGCTAACGTCACCTAGCACGAGAAGTTGAGTAAAACGCTAGCCTTGAATTCAATCTCAATAGGCGTTACATAATGTTAAATGACTTCAGGGCTGTCCAGAAAGTACGTTCCATTTGGAGGAATATTTTTAAAGCGAATAAAAGTAGTCAGTCTAAGCAGATAGCCACTTTACTAACATATTCACAGGCTGTGGCGTCACTACGGGGGTGCGGTCCGCACCGGTTGACACTCTGAGACTATGATATACTGGGGCATGTAGCCAGAATCTGTCAGTAGGAGTTTTGAATGGTTACTTACTTCATTTTGTGTTTAGTTAACTCAAATGCAACAGGGTAACATGCGAAAAACGAGTTGAATAGCTTCTGACATCACCCAAGAAATGCAACTTGACAAAATATAGGCTGAAATCTGTGCAATACACTCCACCTGCTGTACATCAAGCTAAAAATAAAAATGCTGCACCTGGCATTCATTCTTTTCCGGAAAGGAATAAATTTCAAAAGGAATTAAATGTCAGGATTTGTTAATGAAACCCGAGAACTTCCTCATGTGTAACCACGCAATAACTCGATCCAGATATTTCTATACCAGCAATCTTCTTCATATTGCAATGATTAATCCATTCATATAAAGTATGCATTAGATATAACATAAGTAGAATTTATTCAATTAAGTGAATTTGTTGGCGTTTTACTCTTGTTATTGCATCACAAAATACGACTTTTTGATCATTTTTATAAACTCATTGTTAACAATCACACATACTTATAACAGTTTAGAATCAACAATTTTAAATGATTTATGTCAAAACACACGGATTGTTATTACAGTAATGATGGAGCAGGTGTATGATAGTGAATCATATTTCAGTAGAGAAGATTCAGTCTAACATCGCATCCCCTTCTTGCACTTCTTTCAGACTCAGAACTTCCATCGTACCTTTTCCTTTTGTTTCTCCACGTAGCAGTTCGTCAATTTCACGAAAACAACCAGGATCTATAAGGCACAACATGTCTAAATCCCCGCCATTCCAGTCTTCTTGTTCGATTTTTGTTGTCAATTTTGAAATCTTGTCTTTCAATCTTCGAGCATCCTTTGACGGTATCAATACTCTGATGCGCATCTGTGCTCGTTCAATGCTCATTACTTCTTTTAATTGTTTAATGACATCTAGTGCTTGTTGTTTGGCATTACGATTCGGTTTCACCGAATAATGTATGTCTTTCATGGCCTTTTCAATCATGCTTACTGGATATGGGCGTTTAGAATCAGGATTGACACACTTATCTGCTACAGTTGTTGCAATGTCTTTTAAAGTAGCATCCAACTGTGCATGGCGTTCTTTCTCTGAAATTTGTAGCTCTCCTTTATCCAAGATTTCTTTACATATCTCCGTCTGATTATCTTTTCCAAACGCTTTTAGTAGATCTTCTTTTTTTGCAACTTGACCCTTTGAAACGTTAGTGAAAACAGTGTGAGTCTGCAGTACTTCATCAATGTCTTTTTCTACCTTGCTCCTCCAAGATACAACTTTATTTTTGTAGCAAGCAATTTCGAATCGTTTGCCTCCTTTCTTCATACGCACTATTGCGACATTGGTCAGACGAATTTGATTTGTTGGAGTAAAAATTGACATTTTAGGAAATCCTACGTTGTATAAACTGTATAATTCGTAAAGAATGTAATTATAGCGTAACTCTTACCAAGTCCTTAAAGGTAAGCATAAACTTTCAACATTACACATTTACAAAACCAACTTAAATTTGTCGATGATAACAAGTATAGCCATATACATATATTTATCAGTTAAAAATAACATGCGTTTAACTGCACAAGTTTCGTTATTACGTATAACATACCGTTCAAACGGAAGTGCAAAATCAAATTGAGGCCAGGTCACGTGATTCCTTTCTGGGCGCGCGATTCAGAAGGAATTAAACGCGCACATCAAAGCAGTTGACATTTTGTACAGTATCTTTAATTTGGTAATTATTGCTTTTCAAGAAACCGCGAAAGTAATTAAGCATCTTATTTGTCAGCTTCTAATTAACCTAGTACATTACAAGAATTTTTTTTTCAATTAAATACGATTTAATTGAACATTGTGCATTCTGTTATACTTTTAAGGGCTAGCTTTGAACTTAAATGGAACCTTTTTATTGCTTAAATTTTAAGCCCTAGTAACTACTTATACAGACTTGCCGGAATATCTTCAGAAATACAATTTTCAATAAATTTATAAGGTGAGAATTTAATCACAATCTTAATGTATAAGTCAATTTGCGTGTCAATGGTGGGTTACCTTAGAATAATTTTAGTTATGCCATGGATATGTGATATACATTATGAGATAAAAGTTTTACTTCACGAACAGATCATGCTGACTGATATTAATATTGCAGTGTTCTTTCAGGATTTCGATTAAACAAAATTAATTATTACTCTGGTTGCAAAGGTATGAATTCATAGTTGGGTAAAAACAGTAATATTAGTTAAATCCCAGATGTGTATAGTTAGTAAAGTCAACTGGAGATTCATTTTGATCCACCCGAAATCGAACACCGCATTTATCCTATTCATTTAATTATAACCTAAATCATTTCCATTAGGAACACCATCAATAATCTGCGCATCATGATGGCCATTCATTTTCTCATATATTTTGTCTTTGCTCTTAAGATTCAGATTTGTCGTCAAGGACGTATACTGCCCATCTGTCCTCCATTCAGGCCATTGTTCAGGAATACTTAATTTATGCTCCAGCCCCATATGATTAACAGGAGGTAATCCAATGCACGCTCTATAATGATCGCATTAGGAAAAAAGAAAGCTGTGTGAAATTATGAATGTCTCTACGTTTCTGTAGTCAAACAAAAATTGAAGATTACTTTTAGATTTATTAATAAACATTGAACATACCTGAAAATATTTTCAACGCAAGCCCTCTGTTTAAACAAGGCATTTACAACAGGCATTCCTGGTGGTACGATGGGTGCTTTGCACAAATAACTCAAAATAGATAAGACAGGGTGAAATGATTGAAATTCGGAATGGCCTTCAACTCTGAAACTGAAAAGTATATAGTAGTTTTACTACGCAATTCTTTAATACCATGGCATAAAAATAAAATAGAAACATCAAAGATGCTTGACATCAGAATTACCTAATTCTCTCACAAACTTCAGAAAGAATGACAAGATCGAGAATGATGGGACTAGCTAATAATGAATCTTCGCAAGTATTATGGATGACAATAGTATTGTGCCCACCAAGCATGATTTCAGATGTGTATTCATCCATGGCTCTCTTGCTGTCCCCGACATATGGGACATATTTGATAACTACGCAGTGGTCAGGCTTTTCACCTTTGTCATACAATATTCTATTAGATTGCACCATGTCATCTACAACATTTGTTTTCGAAATCTGTGAATAATAAAAAGATATATGCATTTTATTTCAGATATATGCATTATTATATGATAAATGTTTGACCAATAGTACCTCTTTCGATCTGAACTGTTGAGGTGCTGATAGGTTTTTACCATCATTATTCCCTAAGTGATTGTAGCTTACAATTGAGACCGGTTTCAATCCTGCACTAACCAGGAAATCCACTAGTACTGATTTAAGTTTAGTTTGACCAGATTTGAAATCATCTCCTCCTATGAAAACTTTGTGCTTTTCTGCCAGTTCAATAACTCCTGGCACAAATGTATTTTGGGGCGAACCATTGATGTATGTGCACTATAAAAAGTAAATACTTTCAGATTAAGTCAACTCATCATTTCAAAACTGTTCTATCAATTTTACAGTTACATTTTCCAGAATGCTTGCAACGGCAAAAAGGGTAGAAGGCGAAATTTCATGACAATCTTTTTTTATTGAGTTTAAAAGGTTCACTGCAGTATCGTTTAAACCACAATACACATCACAAAATCGTTCTGTGTTTGCAGTCCACAAAACTATTACTTTATCAACTTTGGATTTGAATTCCCGAATGTCAGTACGTATTTTTTCAAGTAGCTCTTCTTTAGAACCTAACAGCAACAAAACACAAGCGTTGAAGTTCTCATTTATTAAAATAGTATAACATATTTTGAAAAAGTTAATGCAGACCTTTAAGGACGTTGTCAGCCCTATTTGCTTGATTCGCTGCAATGAAATCTGATATATATATTGAAGGTCGTGGCTTAAGTTTCTCCATGTGAGGTTTTAGTTGTTTTTGTAGGTCATAGTCAAGTACTCTGGCCCTTTCCATTGCTTCTGCTAAGTTCACGGATGATATATCCCAACCTGAAGTGACATATAGAAAAGTGATTCTTTTTGCAGTTATAAAAAATCCTGATCAATTACTCACTATTTAATTACCATCAAATATGATATCATTTGGATCAACCATAGGAAGAATATCTCTGAAAGGTACATGGACATCTCCTTGTTCTCCTGTTCCGATACAGATTGTTGATGCTTGCAGCAGTGACCCATAGTAGTTAGCTTTCTAGGGATGCATTTTGAAATATAAAAAAGTAGTTGTTTTAACATCAATTCGAAGGTCTTAGATAAGGAAATGATCAAACTTCAAATTTCTTTTTACCTTGGGGCCGTCTTTGGTTTCCCAAGTAAGTCCCAAGCGGTTTGCCAACACGGCGGCCGTCACTGTTGTTCCATTATTTCCACCCCAACCTACTAACATGACACCCAATTTGGGTACTCGCCGTTTCGTACGAAATGCCATGCTTACTTCCTTAGGAATGACCTTAATATGAATGATTATAGTGAGGTTCTTTGTGAATATTTCAACTACAGCATAACTATATAATAGCCCTTAAGTAGGTGCGTGGTTTCTTTTTTTCTGCCAGGGAATCCCTTTGACAGTCTAGTTGAGTAACTAGATTCTCCCTAGACGGTCTAATGGATGCTTACGGACCATTTTGTCAAAACTAGCTTTAAATGTAAAAAAACAGTTGGAGATTTATATTTTCCTTCATTAAAATGAATTTTCTCCAAAACAAGGTTGTAATTTCCTTCCATCCAAGTTCACAGCCCTCTTGAAAGTGTCCGCCCCCACAAAAACATCCAGGATTTACAATCAATGCTTTAATTCATTCTTGCCTTGACCATGTCTCCTTGCTTTTCAACTGCAGTAATTCCATAAGTATACTTTGCTTCAATATAGTCATCTCCGTAAGTCACGTGGGGGCTTTCTACTCGAACCGCTGGCATGTTTTGAGGTGACAAACTGGTAGTAATAAAAATAAAATTGTAGTATCCTGTCGGCTCCATTAAAACATACAAAATATACCGGTCAATGCTATATTTCGAAATAACTGTTTTTGGTCAACAATCAGGTCATCAATTAAATAAAATTTAATCTTACCTGTATTAAACCAAGGTTAACGCTCCTATGAGGTTTCTTACTACTTTTTTGATGTTTCAAAGCTGGGCCGTACACCGGAGCTATAGGCTATGTAGACTCATCGACTGTCGTGCAATCACTCTGGAGAAGGTATCATAAAATGATGAATACCCCCTCAATTTGAAGAGTCACGGACAGCACGTGACTATCATGAATCTATTCAGATGGTTCAGGTTGTAGTTTCGTATTTTTGTTATTATGAGCCTTGTGAATATTTTTTCATAGTGTTTTCCATTTATGCTGTTCTGATAAATATTTTTTTATAGACAAATCCATTTTTTGAAATCAATCATGACGCAAAGGGAGAGTTCTTGAAAAAGTACGTGCACTTTAGCACTCGTTTCCTTCAGTCTTTACATTATTTTCAAGTGAATACAGTACTATGTTTTTCTATATAAATACTACAATGCTATTTCATAAGCCCTTCCCTTCACCGGCATTTAAATATCGTAAAACTGGTCTAAGCCGTACCTTACTGAAACGGAAACCCGTTAATCCGATAGAAATCGATCGTAGCACTAACATGGTAATGTAAGGCGTATACTTTTCATTATATGCTGTACACAGAACATGAATTGAAACAGGAATTTTCTCAGCCTCCGGCCATAATGTCCCGTTATAGGACGGTTTTGCAATTTGGAAGTACAGTTATAAATTACATTGCAATGCATTAGTCAAATGTGACCCCCAAAGTGGAGCCATGGGGTCGCGAAAAATAATCAGTAACCGATTTTATTCGTATAGTTAACTTACAGTATATACAGTACCTAAATACCGAGGGTCGCATAAATTTTCTCAGGTAAAAATGGCTCGTGGGAAGAAAAACGTTTAAGGTACAGTATTTTTGGCCGTGAATTATCTTCGGTCATTATGGTAGGGCGTAAAACATTTTTATTCATTCTTTATCAGGACTTTTTCTGAGTTTTTTGATATTCAGATCAAAAATTATTCAGAAATTTTATATATTATTAAGAGTTGCGCTATGTACTATGGATACTTGATAACGTAATTCATTAATGGGCCTTTACTTTTTGTGCATAACCCTTAATTCACTACGGAGAAGGGAAATCACGTGCAGTAGTTGTATTTGTCAATTCTTGTTGCTTGACACCTTTAAAGTTATTTGATCCGTTGTAAGTCTATATCTCCCCGAGGACAATTTCATCCTTGCCACATGGAAATTTCCATTAGAAATGTAATGTACGTTCTTTGCAGTACTTTTCCACATTGGGGGTTACATATTTCATACTTAGAAATGTGATTTTTAGGGCTGAAGAATGCGTCACCTGTACAGTAGTCTGCTTTTCAATAGTTAAATACTGTAATTGCAGCACTCTTCTGGGGAGAGCATTGTAAAAATCTTTGAGGCATCACCTTTTATCCATGCTCCTCATATTAACTTAAAACAATTATTTTGTTGTGTGATTATCCGGTATTGGTATTCATATTGCAATGAACATTTAAAATATAAGTATTTTCAAATACTGTATTAGTCAAATAAGTTGGACGGTGTGCAGCAAAAACGGCCTGAGAACACTTACCGTATGTAAAACAAATGAGCGTTAATTTTATTAAGAAAGTACTATTTTATTGAATAAAGAGATGCAACTTATCTTGACATTTACACTGCAACATAAAGATATATCTTTAGCAAAATAAAAATGGTTGCATACCATTGTTAGGACTGAAATTGGCAATGGGCAAATGCACGTGTGGCTAAGAATGGTGAACCACTGTTAACTTCTAAAGATGAAAATTAAAACAAGACATAACCCATTAACTGAAAGCATCCATACAATGCCTGCTTGTATTAAACTATAGTGTTGGACATGACTGTGCTCAACATTAGTAAAGAATGAATAACTTCAAAATTACATTTACAACAACCGAATCAACAACTTCCATTCCTGTCAAAACCTGCATGAAATCAGGCCTATCCGATTTCTCGAATAAAATGGAAAGTCTCTTAAAACTCTCTTGTTCATAAGGCACAATTTCATAGAAATGGCATTTTCACATAAAACTGGAAAATGCCAGTGTTTAAAAAGGTTGCCCTCAATTAAAAAAAATGGCTCTGCCATTCATTTCGACTATTAAAAAATATTAAAACTCTTCATCCCAACCACTACCATCATCTGCAGGAGGTATTTCGGTATCTTGGGGATATTTATCGAAGTTAGTAGAATCTAGCGGAGACTTTACCTGAAAATAATTAGCAAATCAGAATATGACTGTCCTGCGCAATTATATAAATTTGAGATATGCACATAAAGTAAATGAGTAACAATGCACTGAGATAAACGACATGTGAAAGCAACACGTGCAAGTGTACCTTAGTAAACTAGCACGTATACGTTATTTATATTTACTTAATTGAGAATTATTATAAGAATTTAAAAAAATTTTTCCACATACACACTAGCATGCTGGTTAAACAATGCACTGCAAGCTTTTGGTAATAAAGGGCCATAAACAATTTGAAATGCAATTACCAAAAGTTGTATGAAAATGAATGCAGTAAATTGTACTCTTTGTGTCTATCATATTGCCCAGATTCATTTGCTTACCACTGGAATTATTGGTGGTTGTATACTCCTATCTCGTAATCCTTCCCAGTTAAATCCATCAAACCATCTGTAATTGATTATATATACGTAATAAGTATGTGAGAAAAAATGCATAAGTCCAGCGAACATCCAGACTCACTTATGCTTTTGTATATCTTTTATTCCTCCTTTTTGGTAGCCTAACCTTTCTGCTGGGTTATCTCTGCAATAAAATAATTTCTTCAGAAAACTATTGATAATGAATAAAACTGAGATAGGAATGATTCCGCAAATCAGGTAATGATTTTCATTGAAGAACTAGATAGAGAAAGAGGCGACAGATAGTTTTTTGTCCACTATTAAAAACAATTTTCAACTAACCTACAGAGCCTCTTAATTAAGGCCATGGCATTACGAGTGATGTTGCGAGGAAAGTCAATAGCATCAATGCCTTTTAAGATAATATTGTAAGTCTTCATGGGGTCTGCGCCAGTAAATGGAGGCCTGAATATGAAAAGTATTATTCATATTAGTATTGGAGAATAGTTTTTAATTACATAACTACGGAGATCTGAACTTACGTTCCTGTCAGAAGCTCGAACATCAAAACTCCCAATGACCAGTAATCAGCAGATATGTCATGACCTTTATTTAAAATAATTTCTGGTGCAACGTACTCTGGAGTTCCACAAAATGTCCATGTTTTACGACCCATGGGCAACTTCTTAGCAAAACCAAAGTCTACCTATTTAATGGAAAGTAACAAGAATGAATAAATATATGCATAAATTTTAAAAATTCAAGTACAAATGCTGACAAAAATATCTTCAGTCATGCAAAGGACTCACTAATTTCACATAACCATGGTTATCTAATAATAAATTTTCTGGTTTTAAATCTCTATAAATGATTCCACGAGAATGTAAATAATCAAATGCTTCAACGACACATGCTGTATAGAAGCGTGTAGTAGGATCATCGAAGTTCCCCCTAAAAATAGCAATTATTTTAGTTCCGATAAACTTATATCTCGCTGTATATATGATTTTGATGTTAATTATCTACCTATCCCTGAGTATTGTCCACAATTCGCCTCCCAAACAAGCTTCCATTAACATGTATAGATATTTTTGATCTTTAAACGTTCGGAACAACCTGTAATGATGTGGAAAACACAAAATTCCATGACAAATGACTTTCTATTATAAAAGGAATTGCAATTTATCACTTACTTAACAATAAAGTCTGAATTGGCTTCTTCCATTATTATCTTTTCTGACATTATGTGTTGCTGTTGTCGCGTCTCTACTATTTGGCTTTTCTTCATCTGCTTAAGTGCAAATGACCTATGATTTTCTCCATTAATTTGTACCTAAAAATAAATGAAGTGCAAATGATGTCAAACACTTCACCTTCAACTATTTATAGCAATTCATTAAATGGAATGAGTAATACATACTAATTCAACTCTTCCAAAGCCTCCTACTCCTAAAGTCGTTATAATCTGTAAATCTCCTAAGTTCAAGTGAGCAAATTCTTCATTGATCCTGTTTGCAAAAAAAAAAATTATACTTGGCATCTTAACAGCTTATGAGATATTAAAAGGGAGAGGGAGGGTGCTGTGGCATAAAAATGTTAACACATCAAATGAAGTCTTAAAATCCCTAACAACTACTTACCATAATCACAACTAGCCTCTTTTGATATGCATTGTAATTTAAATAACCACATTTTTTTATTAACATCTATAATTTCGCATTTCCAAAGTCTTCCAACCAATTTTTGATAAAATTACTTACTTTCTCCTGACAATTAGTTCCTCATCATATGACTTTGTTTTAATTTCATCTAAGTCACTAATGAGTTGAATGAAAGACCTGTAAATTAAAAATGTAAATGGCTGTTATATCAAAATTGAAATGAAGAAAAGCTGCGAGATGTTACCTTGTCAAAAATACTCATGAATCAAAATTAACAATTGAATATACTCACTCTCTGTCAATGACTAGGCATGCAACTCCTTCAGGATCGTCTGCAATAATATTTGCAGTTCGTACATCCTCACTAAACAAAATTATTTTTAAGATTTCAGAGTTAATAAGCATATTCTTTTCAGTATTTTCCGTATCATAAGACGCACCTCGTAATTTGTTAATTTTTTGAAGAAGAATACTAGAGTTAAATGACTTTCTTATGATGGTTACTAGGTGAATTCATCTCCAGTTACTATATTTATTATATAAAAAATAATATTTCTAACTAGGGTACATGTGGGTTAGCAAATTCGTCTTTGTAGCTCAACTTTAGATTTTCAAGACGCATGGCAATTTTTAGAGTATTGCGTTTTATAAGACGGAAAAGTGATTTTGAGCAGAAAATTGAAATTAAACACGCGAAGGAAAGTATATAATATTATACCCTTGCAACGCTTTTTCGCCAAAGAAATCTCCTCTTTGTAAAGTCCTAATATACTGTTCTTCATCACTGTTGAGGGTTTTCTTTGTTACTCTAACCTAAAAATAAGAAATGAAACATTTTCTAAGCTCTGACTTTACAATACACAGTTCACGACAATCCTACAGGAATTTAAACTGCAGGTAGCCCCCTCTTACTTTTCCTTTGCTGATAATATAAAACGTATCTCCTCTGGCTCCCTGACGTATGATATAGTCTCCTTGACTATAGAAGGTCTATCGTAAAAAGACAAAAATAAGTTTGATTGTTCAACATGTTTGATTCAAGATTTAAGTCTAACCACACTAACCTCTTCTAGAACATCTGCAATTTTTATTAACGTTTCTTCTGATAGATTCTTAAAAGTCGGCACACTGAAAAAAAAAGCATTACCGTCATTATTTATGTAAGTAAATTTCTACATTTTACCTAAACAGTTTAGGTAAAAATTTAAAAATTACCTCTTGAGGAAATTAGTATATTCTGCTTGGCGAATTAAACCTGTGCGCATCATAATAGTTTGAAAACACTGCCTTCCAATTGCCCATAATTTGCAAACAGTTAACGCTGAAAGCAAACAAACAGGTCTACATTAGAAACGGTTTATCTCAATAACCATGTAAGAAGTGCTTATTTCCTGCTGTAATATTATATAAACTTAAAATTATTATGTACCATTGGTTTTAACTAACATTACATCGTTATCACTCTGCCACACTTCCTTAGCCCATTCTACGGCAATATTATACCTCTCCATACTCGTTTGTCTTCAACCGGGGCCGGGTCCAACACAGAACACTACCATATCCCTTGTTTCCCTTTTACTCCTCCCTTGCATATCGCTTAGGGCGTAGGCCGTATGCATTCTCACAATGGACCTAAGCATGTATGAACCATATTTCTTTTCCCATCTTATCACATACCCATACTACCATAAGCGCGCTGTTCCTTATGTTCTCCTTAATGTCCTCCAAGTTTAAAATGTCTCTAATGTATTCATTTTTGACCTTGTTCACCTGGCCACCTAGCGCATAAGGTAGGATGATCACCATCTCTGCAATGTTTTTTGTCTTCTGAGCCTTTCGAACAGTTCGAAATCTCAAATCTATATACCTTCTAATGGTAATAATTTATATTAAATAATAATTGGGGGGTCATCAGAGATATTTAGAGAACCTCAATTTCTTCTTTCACAGAATTGATTTTCTGAATAGACAGGATTAGGTACAGACTTCTTCCTGATCCCTACGAGTTTCGGGAGGACCAAAGGTTTTTCGTGGCTGGCTGCCACTATCCACTTAGTTGCCTCTTAGAGCATGCAGGAATTTTTGGAAAGCTTCTTTATTCTGAAAAATTTTTGAAATCACATTTATGGTTCCTAATTATATATTTAATATTCAGCGATAACGGCTAAAAGAGTGCCCCCTCTGTCATTTCTAATATCTGTCTCAGACTGTTAGTTAAATTTGCTGCTTTTATCCTTATAACGAATTAGTGATGGTGTCCCCTTTCACCTTAAAATCAGTGTGCTTATGTGCAGGTGTTAAATATTACAATTAGAAGTGTATAAGTTTTATTGTTTAAAAAGTGTCAAACTATATCCAAGTTAATCACCTTTGCGTCCCACTTTTTGCGCAAAGTGACAAGGATAAAATTGTTCACAAGATATTCACTTAAGAGTACAACGTGATGCAAGGTTGGTAGTCTCTAAAAGTAGATTCAGCGACTTGTCAACTATCTCCTTGAAATACATTCAACTAAAGGTGACCAATGGAGAGTGTGAAAAGTAATAGCCGAATTCTTTAAAACGGATGGGATGCATTGTGTAGGCACATAATAGTAATTTGAGGCATGTCAAATAATTCGTAGTGCATTTTCGTGAATATGTGAGTAGAGTTGAAACAAATAGACTCTTTCTAGAAGTCTTACAACCTCTGTGTAACCAAAGCTCATAATGAAAACGGTACACTACGCATAAAAATTGCAGTTATGTAAAAGGCAAGGCGCCAATATCGATGTGATTACACCTGAGAAGCAATGGCAGTTAAAATGATATCATCATCATCATACCCTTATCCCGCCTGCGGCAGGGTCGGATCTGCGGGTTCTAGCCCTCCACTCCCGTCTGTTTCCCACCAGCTCCCTGTCCACCCCGCACACTGCCATGTCCTGCCGGACAACTTGCTCCCACGTCTGCTTCGGTCTCCCCCTACCCCGGGTGCTGCCGACCACCTGCAGTCCTGGAATGTATCTAACGAGCTCCTGTTCCCCTCGTCTCATGACGTGTCCATACCACCTCAGCCTATTCTCCCTCATTTTTTCTCCCAGATTTCCAGGCTACCTCTAATATACGCATTCCTAATTCTATCTGTTCTCGACACGCCAGACGTGTACCTCAGCACCTCGTGATATATAGTTCAAAAATTTATGATTTTTTGTTTATAAAGTTTGGTTGATTAAACATCCCTTGAAATAGTTTGTTAGTTCAAAAAATGTGCATCATTGAAATGGTTAAACTCGTACAAGAGTGAAGGGAAATTAATTCAAATAAAAAATTAATTAGAAGGACAGCGGAAGTGGTTAACAAAGTCATCCAACCATTCAGCACATCACAAAGAGGTATAAAGTAGACCATCAAATAATTAGTAAAATTAGGAAAGCCCCAGTGGATTTCAATTAGACATTGATTTGTATAACATATTTTGTTTTTCAAATTTATTTTATATTTCTTTACAAGACTATTTTTTTTACAGCATTTCAGATGTGATGGCATTATAATTGCATTATTATTGGCGCTTTGCTTATTGTTAGATATTTAATTTTAATAAGAGCATGTGTGCAGTTTGTTGTATATCAATCACACTTTGAGCCGTTGTACATAAGTTCTCAGACTACTTCCTTAACAGGGTTATATGATAGGAAAATTATCTGCTATCTAATAGCATGATGAGAATTTTATTAACTGGTTATTAAGTTTTAAGAGGGTGGCTATCAGTGGTTATGAGTTGGATTTACCATTCTCACCATGTCACATATTGTAACTAGTATGTTAAATACTCTACTGCAGTTCAACAATTAAAAAAACAAATGGTTGTAAAAAAGGGTTAATTTGACAGATTGAAAATCTTGCTGAATTACTTTGCGTTATAATAAATAACCTTCCTCATCAACCGGAGTTACGAACTCTGTATGGAAGAAGTTTTTTTAAATATTTACATTGAAATAGCACACGAAAACAAAAACTAAACAAAAATGGTAGACAGCAATAATCTCGCAACATTCATTGTATGATTGGTGGATAAGGAGACATTATCTTAAAATTTATTACTAGGTCATCTGCTATCACTACGCTCTTTAGCTATTTGTTTGGAAAAAAAAACACAGTTGTATCTGTCTGTAGACTTTAATTTTTATATACATGTGTGTGTGTATAAAAGAAATACTATATGATTATCTTGTCCTAAAAATAGCAAATGTTTGCTAGCCACCCACACCCGGTGAATTGCGAAAGGAAGGAGGTGAGAGACATAAGGATTTTTATTGCAGAGACCTGCCCTTGAAATGAAAACCTGTTTTCTCGTCAAGGTTACAGTCGGGCATTCGTATCAAGATATTTCCAATCATCATAATGAAAATAGCACGTTATAGTGCGTTACCGTCTTCTTCCTCTAACGACCTCCAAGAGATTATAAGAAGAAATTTTGGGAACTACTGTACTCATTTAAGGTAGCTAAGGTATCAGCCCCAGAACTAAATATATTTACAGATTTATATAGTAACTAAAAACTCACCTTTAGGAGGTGTTGGAATGCCACGCTTTCAAATTAACAAATTATGGTTTTGCGTTACAAACTCTCACCTCTGACTAAATTTGTAGGGAAAATCACCACCTGTACATAACTTATTTTAGCACATGCAGTACTTAGTATGAATGTTCGTTAGTATAGATTTAAACTGAACCGGGTTTTTGGTAGGGGCTGATAGTTGGTGGAAGAATGGAGAGGGTATGTGAAGCATTTGTTGTTTGTGTTTTAGGGCCCGTCAACTACAAGGTCATTAGAGCCCCGTCCACTGCGTAGTTCTAATGTAGAGACTGCACAGACACTACCCTAATGCGACGATTTTTTTTTGGGTATTAGCAATACCTAGTTTTCCCAAGCGGCCACCCATGTCAGTACTAGCTGGGGTTGCGTAGCTTAACTTCAGTGATCAGATGAGTACTGGTGTGTTCAAAGCAGTTTACCGCTGCCGTATGTGAAGCAGCGGTTATGTATGATAATACTTAGGTCTCCTTCAGTAACCAAATTTAAACAAATGATTGGGGTACAGCAGAAGGAAGCTCTAGTTGTTTGAGGTATAAATTTAAATAGTTGTGTGTAATATTAATCTAGAAATTATAAAGAAATTGTTTTTCTGCACTAAATGAGCATACAGCAATTTAAAACCTCTATTTCTACTCACTGCACAGAACTTACAACAAAGATATTCTTTCAGTAAGTTGATCCTCAATATCAAGGCCTTGAAGTTCAAAGTCAGGACTTTGCTATTCAAACAGATGACAAGTTCATAAAGCATCGTCAAGATGATGCTATTTTTATGCACTTTACATATTCCGTATACATAGCTAGAGATAGGTTTGACCTCCAACCTACTACACTTTCACAGAGATTTCGTTAAGTGAAACAAATGCGTTTTGAGAAAAAAAAAATTAACCAGTCGTTTTTTCCTCGCAAACACCTAATTCCCAAATATTTGGCATTTAGATTTAAGACACCTACACATGTCATTACCGTTCATGTTCCAGCAGGCGTAAACCATAAATGTTACCTTTTACTGTTGCAGTTCTTGTGCAATTGTATAGAATTGCCAGCTCTCCAAACACTTTTCCTTCTCCCATAATACTCAAAAACTTCCCTTCTTTGGATACTTCAACTTTCCCCTCTGAAATTAATGAAATTTGAAATCTTGAAAATACTTCATTACGTTTCAAATGAAATTAAAAAATGACTGACTGTAACTTACCTTCCGTAACATAGACAATCGATCCAACATCTCCTTCTTTGATGATTAAGCTCCCACTTGCATATTCCACTGGATACATACAATCCACAATTTCTCGAATTTGAGTCATTTCCAAATTTTTCATAAAATCATTGTCCAGGATTGCGTCTCGGATTAATTCTTTTGATCTGTAAAAGATAAATTATATTTTAAAAGTTACTAGCTTGAAAAGATGGTTCACTGGCATATCCAAAATAAAATCTAATACAGTAATTGCATTGTTATATTTTACATGGTCAAATTCTGACATCCCTGAGACGACGTTTTGGTGGATATTCTGTTAAATAATTATGTTAAGCAGTGCCCCGCAACCGGTGGTCCGCGGACCCCTTGGGGCTCGTGGGTTTTGTCTCGGGGGTCCGCGAGGTGCCTCGCCTTATCGAGTATGTTTATATCCCGACATATTTATATAAAATTTGAGGAAAAGGTTAAATTTTGAAAAGACTGATTTTAATAACAATTTTTATCACGGGGTCCACGAAACTTGAGACACACTTTCAGAGGTCCGCGATACCAAAAAAGCTTGCGGAACACTGATGCTTGGAACATTTCCGGTCTCTGTTCAGTTAACATTAGGTAACTTTTCGCCCTTTATTAAGTAGAACTTTCAAAGGTTTCTCATTTTGTACTGCTCTCTGAAAAAAAATTATTTGGGTGCTCAATTTCTGCTGTACATTATGGTTTATATATTTTTCAATGTCAAGTGGGGGGAATTAAGAAGTCATTAATCAAACTCAAATATCGCATTTCACAAATATTAATGAGACTCGAGATGTGATCAGATTATACAATAATTGAGATGTGCATATTACGTGCAGATTATTTAATTCTTATCGTCAAGTTCACAATTTATAAGAATGTCATATCCGCCACCGATTAATTTCTTTTATTATAATTAATGTTTGTAAGTAGGGATAGTCGTTCCAAGATTCAATGTCTATTAATGACCATCTGAAAGTTGCAAGTGCCTCATAAAATCATCAGTTATTTGGAGACCATTCTCATGAATACAAACATATCACCTCAGGGTTACGACAGGCATATACTATGTCAATCTTTAATACCTCTGTTGGTCATTAATGACATCATATATGGTGACTTCAAGCAACACATGGGAGGGAGGTGAGAAAGAAATGAGTGATCGTCCTTGCTGCTAAAGTAATACCATAAGAGTAGATGGCATCTTTGTTTGTCCACACTTCAATATGCAGGACAATCAATATGTAATATCCATATTTACCTGACAATCCTATCACCTCGGGTAACTAAATTATTTACTATTGACAGATTTTTAATTAATGTTTCAAGCTGAATTAAGTGGACTCCCTTTGGTGCAAATAGCACACCTGCGAATTATACTTTTTTTTATTAGCCAACCACAACTTATTTGATATCGACCTAACTTCTTTTATTGACGCTTATGGAGGGAGTGAGCTCTTAACTTGGAAATTTTGCCAATCTATTCGTCTATATTTTACACTCCATAGTTCTCTAGGCCAGGTCGAGCTTGCAACCATGGGCTCACCTCACGAGTCAAGTGCGTAATCCACTTGGTAAAACTGCAACCCACCTCCCCCACACCCGATAGTTTTCGTCTGATCACTGAAGTTGGACACTGATGGACACACCAGTTCACTGAAGTTAAGCAGCGCAAGCCCACGTTAGTACCAACATGGGTGGTTGGTAAAGAACGATGGATGCTGCAAATTTCCCCTCTCTTACGTCCTCTATACCTACCGCCTCATCTCCGCGAGCAGCCTCCTAAGGGTTCGTCCTGTTATGGCTGCTTGGTTTACTACCCAACCCAGGAAACTAATCCAATCCAGAAACCCCAGCTAGTATTGACATGGGTGGCCGCTTGGAAAAACTTGGGAACAGCTAATACCCAAAAATTGTCGCCTTAGTGTAGTGTATGTGCAGTCTCTGCATTATATCTACACGGTGGACGGGGCTCTAATGACCTTGTAGTAAAAGGGCCCTAAAACACCAACCAACCCCACAAACGGTTTCTCGGTTTTTGCTTCCTGACAGCGCACTTGAGGTCTCTCATGTATCTCACAATACTATCGAAACCACCGACCTTAGTCAGGAGCGAACCTATGTACTTTGAACATAAGACCCACACTTTTTTGAGATACCAGTGAGCTAGTAATTATATGAGATGATTTGAATTAAAATGTAATTAGACGTGTCTATCACCTGTATCTATTTCAGTAGGTGATTTATTATCAACTAAAACTATCAAACACAATGTATGACTACAGGTGCAACGTGTGTAGTAGTCAGTGCGAAGACAGGGACGGTGGCCTGGGAAGGGTGCACGTATAGACGTTGGCAACCAATATTATCATCACAGCTGGTTAGTTTCAGAAAGATAGTAGCTTAAGAAGTTAGGAGTTATTGTTTATGATCTTTGTCAAACAGAAGATAAGGTGTAGGATACAAAAACCATTTCACAACCTAATCTTTTTAGGTAAAGCTCACTTTTTAAATCTTTTGAAATGAAGTTGTGGAACCGCCCAACAATTCTTGACAAGAGCTTTGGTAATTCAGTTAACAATTCGATATCCGTTTGTTGTAAGCTATTTTTAATACACGAGTTTATGGATTTATTTTTAGACTTCTTGTGGAAGTTTGTCCCTTTTTTCTTTTCCTTTCATCAATCCGCTCACTAAATCAAGATCACAAGTCCTTGATAATATTATTATCAATAACAGTCTCATCTAAGCTACTCTATATTTTGTACTTTATTGATTTATTATAATTATATAGATTGCATGGGTAGGTTCCGAAATGAAATATTCAGGCCCGCACTATTTCTACACGATGAAAAGAGGCCGCTAAAAGGTTGTTGGGTTTAATTGAATAGCATCTAATTCATGGGTTCTCTTCCTTCGTTTTTTGCCGCGGTCAAGATCTGTGAAATTTTGTCTTATTTCTGTCCATTTGCTATTCGTCTTGGTGGCTCAATGGCAGTGATCGTGGATGCAGGCTCGATCCTAGTTAAGGTGGCTAGCTTTTTTCAAGAGAGAGGGAAACCCCCAAGGATCCTTTCCGGTGATGGAAAGTTAATTCATGGTATACAAGTACCAATGTTAACCTGCAGGACCTTTGCGTTAACCTTTTCCACGTGGAGTAAAATGTACGTGTGATCTTTTAGATCTCAAGTGTAGGGGCTCGTTTCCTGGAGTCGATAAGTTACCTTCAGCAGTGCAGAGACCGATGCCGATTAATCAGCCAAGCAAGCCTGTTAATTGACCGGGGAGGAGGGGTAAAAAACAACCCCTTCCCTTGAAGGACAGGAATATTGAAGATCACATTTCTGTGTGGAAAATGTTCTTTTCCCCTGGAGTGGCATCATACATACACATGCAACAAAAGGAGGAGGTGTCACAGGTTTACTTATTCAGCAGTTATGTCGGGATCGAACCTATGAGATCAAAAGAGTTGATTTGACAACTGCGTAGGAGTGCTACTATGTAACAACTGTAATGTTTCAAAAATGTACTTCAGCGTAAAACGTTTCCCTTTTTCTCTTGCAATTGACATTTAAACAATGTTGATAGGAAAAAAGGGCCTTCAACATATCTCGTCCTGTTTTTGGCTTTTAATTCTAGCGGGTAATTTTATAGGTCACAAGACAAAAGCGTGGTGTGTTTACAAGTACCGCGGCTGTACTTTGAAAAAAAAAACATTTTTAGTGGGCTAATTCTATTATAAGGTTTACAACATAATATTTGAGTGAAACTTTTATGCAAAACGAAAGGGGAAAAAACCTAGTTAAACAAAAGATTTAAAAAAATAAAATCGGCATGATATTGATATGAATAAACAAGTCAATGAGTACAGGGAGTACATATTTTTTTTTAAAAACAACAAAAGGTCATGTTCCTCTTATCACACAGCAGTTGTTATCACATTGCAAATTTTGTGTTTAATTTATATTAACTAATAACATTTGATATATCGGATGGTATTTCAGGTCAAGTACATTTTTTTGTGATGATGAAACAACCAATTACTGGTCAATGAATTCTACGAAGCAATGCCTGTGCTCTTCCTATCAATAATACTAATAATAGGTACACCCTTTTGGGACAAACAAGTATTATGAAACTATTAATTTTTTTATTTTCTTTAGAACAAAATCAGTGGTAGTGTTCATAACGAATTTCCGTCTGCCTGTCATTCTGTAGATTTCAAGGTCTAAATCAAGGTAGATGAACGAAATACAGGTATAAAAACAGGTATATGACTGCTGCAAATTATACTATATATAGTTTGATTTCCTCCTTGAAGTCTAAGGCATACGTACAATACTTTAATACAATACAATACAATACGTGAGTCAATCAGTCATATGTCAATAATTTTACATCAAATCAACATGAACATCAATAATCGTGGTTTCTCAACACTCCAATTAATATTCAAGACCATACTGTCACCCGCAGGTCAAACCAAAGACAGGACAGAGATGGATACTTGTTGTTTGTTGGTGTTTTGCGGCCCTTCAACTACAAAGGTCATTAGAGCCCCGTCCACAGCATAGTTCTTATGCAGAGACTGCACAGACACTACACTAATGCGACGATTTTTGGGTATTAGCAGTACCCAGTTTTCCCAAGAGGCCACCCATGTCAGTACTAGCTGGGGTTGCGCTGCTTAACTTCAGTGATCAGACGAGAACTGGTGTGTCCAACGCAATTCGCCGCTCAGAGATGGACTACAGTTTCATATCTCGTTCAGTGTCTTGGTCAGCATCTACCTTCCTAATCCCCACAACTGACAAATTAACACCAGGAGCGAGAGAGAGAAAGCGCTGAACTGTTGTAATTGTTTTATATGTAGGTGTAAATTCTCTTAAATGTTCAGGTTCGGTAATATTTTAATGCAGTATGAGTAAGCAACAGTCTCTGGGAGTGCAAATTACCTGGTAATTAATTGTGAATATACCTAATTTCCAAACCTGATTCTTACTACAGTATCTATTGGAAGTACCACTTCAAATGAAATTTTCAGTACGTATTCTCGAATATGTTGAAATATTTCATTGTAAAACAAAAGCAAAGTATTTCAATGACGCTTATAAAACTTAAATAGGAAGTAGCCAAGAATAAATGAGTTCTCAAAATCGGAAACATCTGAAAAAAAGTGAATTTGGCATTTGGTCTCTCAATATCCTGAATACGATATCCAACCGCATTATTTGGTAATTACTAAAATTCACATCACAGTGCGGAGGGCTATATTAACTACTGTTAGTACGAATGATAGGGTGTTAAAAAACTTAAAATATAGGATTATTACACGAAGGCTGGTTCATATTTTGGACAATGATAAGTCTGCACCCCAAACACGTGGGTTACAACACTATTTTTCGACTTCCATGATGGTGCAGTGGGCTGTGAAATGAACTTTTGAGTTGAAGGTTTTTAAAGCACGGTTAAGTTAGCTAGTGATTTTGGGTTGGTTAATTTGATTATTTAATGTTGACGTACTGTTTGATATGCGATTTACCTAGAGATGCACCGATATGGGTTTGGTCGATATATCGGCTAGCCGATATATTGACAAATCACGGCCGATAATATCGGCCCATATTTCCGCCGATATATAGTCAATGCCTAGTGATTTCATGTGTTGGAAATGACTGAAGACAATCTGTGCTCAGCTTCGGTAATAAAAACCATTGGGTATCTGCACACTTGAAACAAGGAGTCGAATAGACAAAACTGATTGACAACCACATATCACACAGACTGCCATATCAGTGCTGTAAGTGAGAATATTGTGAAATAGGTTTTCTAGCGAAGTTTTACTTGATACATGTATATGCATTGGTCCCTTTGACAATCCATGTCAAATATAGTATACTTATGAAATTTTAAAATTATCGGCTAAAAGCTGACCGATACTGGCCGATACCGATGTCATAAAGACAGGCTGATATATCGGTGCATCACTAGATTTACCGAAGTCTGGGGGGAGGTGGAGGTGCGAGCTCCTAAATCTGGAAATTTTGCCAACATTTTATTCCATGTAGAAAGGGGTCTGTTGCAGGCAGTGGTGACATTGCATTGTACATCAAACTGTACATCTTAACTTCTTATTTAGACGGAATGCATACTCATTTACCAGAAACTGGCCCCCTTGGACGGAATCGCCGATAAGGCAGCGGCAGTGGAGTGGTCAGGATAAAGGTACAGGATGATTTTATGGGGAGGAATCTCAGAGAAGGTGGATAGACCTAATAACGATCTGTTGGGAGGAGTAGATGATGTTTTGTGTGTAGCGACCTATTTCGGTTTGTGTCCCATCTGCTTCTATCTCAGTGTTCGTATGATTTGAACTCTGAACACTTTCAGTTAAAGTGTAGCTTGTTCAAAATTCAAGTTTTTCCCACATTCAATTGGAACATTATTGTTGTAATACCGTTTATCAGAGGATAAACCACAAGCATATATTGCGCAGCTGTTGTTACTATTATTTCAGGGAAACATCAGTGCATCTTGTTCATTACTTTATATACAGTTGCACCAATTTTTATCCTCATTGCGATATTTAATCAAATGTGCGGTAAATAATAGTATTAACTGTCACAATTAATGATGTCGATAAAGAATTCATAGGTCAAAGACTTGTACGCTATTTAGAACTTGTGTTGGTAAATGAGGAGCTAGAAGTCTACCAAAAATCTGTCCAGACTCCATTGTTATTTTCTGCAACCAATGTCCATTTTGCCTTCAGCATGGACCATTACAATAATATCATACAAACTATGTTATCAAATTATCCAAGGACGGCGTCACGTCAGAGTGGTTGGGGGACGAAAATGTTGCTATTCCTGTCAGTCAAGTCCGTAACTTTAGGAATCTTTAACAATTATACTCTGAGACTGAACTGCATAGTGCAATTCACAATTCTTGAAATGAAAAAATGAAAAAATATCTTAGTTTAATGAACCGTTACAAGTCCAATGGCAATATAACTTTTCAAGCTCCTCTTACAAGGATGAATTTGAAAATTATTTTTGAAATATTCCTCTACAGTATTTTGGTTAACTAACAAGCTTGTGACTCTTCAAGACTCATGAATTCAGGCAACTGATGTACCTATGTGACGCCTTAACACATTCATTCAACTCGATGGCCAAATTTCAGTTATATTTAATACATTCTGGCCCTACTAACTCTGACAAAACTGCAACCATATATATTCGGGCAAATTATATGTATATGTCAGTCCGAAATCGATTACTCCAAGTCAATATAACGTCTCGTCATTTTACCAACTGGATGGCAATTCACTTCCCTCTTCCTCAACTATAAACAAATGTACCGTCTTTTAAGTATTCTTACCTGGCAGACTTTGGTACCTTTTTAATTCTTAAATTTTTAAGTACACTTAAGTCCACTGATGGCAAAAAAGCCGGCTCTGCTGAGATAGCTTGACGTTTAGCCTTTGGTTCCAGACAACCAAATACTACTCTTTCCTTATCATCATCACCATCATCTTCGGCATTTGTTCTTTCACCTTCCAGTTCCTCGTCCTCTCCGTCAATATACTCATCGTCACCTTCATTGTTATGGTCATCATCTTCGTCCACTTCATCAGTCCCAAACTGAAAACAGTTACACTTATGAAGTCCGAGTCCACTATCTCGCAGTTTCATTCTTCTAGCTTTTCTCGTTTTAGCATTTCGAACCAACTGTTGAAAATTTTCAGTCACTTGTCTGGTCAGTGGTCGTATAATGCACCTATGTTTGTCTAATTCACTTTGTAAATGTCTTAAGATGGTCTCCTTACGATGCAATTCCATTTGTAGCACCATGATGATTTCGTCTCTCTGTTTTAGCTCTTCAATTTTTTGTTGGAGTGCCAACTGCATGTCCCTTAAAGTGCCCATGGTTATTCTTATGCTTTAAATCTGATTACTGACCACAAGAATAAAAATAAATAATGATATTTTGAGATGAGTTCGTAGTGAGTGCACTAGTTTTTTTCCAAGAGTGTGGGGCTCCAGAGCTGTATTTTTAGCACCCTGTCAGTCTTCTTCTTTCACTACTACTACTACAACTACTACTGCTTCTCATTCTTTTCATGATTCTTACTTGCACCGATCAGCAAGAGTGTGTGAGAAATTAACTCGACAAAAACAAGTTTCCAACTCAACACCTATCTGTTGTCATGTTGTTTTTGGCTGGCCAAAGATTTTTTTTTTCCTCCTCTGTTCTCACTAGCGACTTTCACTACACCTCCTAAATTGGAATGTATAAAATAAATACTGCACTTTTAAAACGTACACACGCACACAAAACTGTTAACAAAATGCTTGCAGTAAAAAAATTGTCACTGCGACGTCAGTAGAATAGGAGTGTAAATAACTTTGGTAAAGTTGAACTGATAGATAACATTCAGGTGTGATTTAATCACATGAAGTACAAAGTAATAGTAGTAGTTAATTCATTTTGCTGAATATTACAAAATTATTAAATGGCAAGTATATACTATATACGTTATATACTGTATACGATATACACACGGTGCATAACTGATCTGTTAACTTTTGTTATAAAAATATCCTTTTCTTCTTCTTCTTCTTAATTGCTCTACATAATTTTGCTTTCCAAGAAAATCGTATACAACGTCACATTGTTTTTTCCTTTGACTTACTATAAATACTTATATGTCTCAAAATTTTGATTTGTTGCCGTCAATTTCAGGCTTCTCGATCAGGTTTGGTTAGTTGTTGCTCCTCTTCATAGTTAAATGCAGTTGACACAGAGCACCAAAGGTTGACTGTAGCAGTTTTGTAGCAGGAACTATCTTCTTTCGTATCAACTCATTAATCTAACTTTTCCTGAACTTCCAAGTCTTCCTTCCACCAGTCACATTTTCTCCCTCGAATTCACAAATAAGATTATAAATCCGAGCACTTTTTTCTGTGCGTCAGTAGAGTACACCATCTAAGTACTACTGTATCTCCTCTGGCTATTATTAAAAATGCTGTATTCCAGGCACTAAAATTGCGACCATAATATTAATATTCGATGAGGTGAGTTTATATAAAAGTCGGTCGACTGGAGTAGTTGAGGAGAAAGAGCCAGTCAAGTCGGTTAGCAACTATTAGGTGTTTCAGCTAAGGAGAGCTCTCTTCAACAAACTAGTTATCTCGCTATACCAGTCGTCTGCCCATTCGTCCTTGGCCACTTTATTTTTAGAATAAGCAAAAATAAATTAAGACAACGTTTCCTCCACAAATCAGCGAAGAGCGAGCAAGAAAAAAAAGCACTTATTTTTACATCAGTTAAATATTTATATAAATATACATGTAGTGTAGATCTTGACATTAATCGTAATTCAAGTAGTAAGATAGAGAGGGAAGGTCCAGGAAACACGGTAGGTCTTGAGTGTATGAAGAGTGACTACTGATAAATGACGCAGGAAATGAGAACAGACTACTTTTTTTAATTAAATTAGCTGAAAAATTTTTACATGTTTTAGGGAAAATTCTACTTCGTAGGCACTTTTACAACTCATTTCAAATAAACTGATTCCGCAATTTTTGATAGACTTTGTACACAACCAGGACTGTGCTTGTTCCATAAGTACAAGGAACTAGGACAAGGGTAACAGTCTCTTGTATCCTGGTAATATAACATGCGTTTTAATAATGAGTCACTAGTGGCTTTAATATTAAATGAAGATACATTTTTTAAACTCAAAAGTGTGAGAGACCGGTAACGGTATCAGTGGCAGGATATTAATGTGTAAGCGTCACCAAAAGGGGCTTGCAACAACTCAAGACACTACCTTCCTTTTTTTCTTTTACATATTCCCAAAGTTGTCGTTTGTTATGCAGAATTAAATCTTTTACGGACTTTAAAAAGGCCAAACAGATCTAAAATTATTTGAGGCCCGAAAATTTTAACTCATCTAGTGGTACTCTGTTCTTGTTCTTAACCCGTTTCTGTCTGTAGCGGGATTAAATATTACCCAAGCAAAATATACGAAAGGTGGTTTTAAGTGACTCAACTTGACGTCACAACCGTCCCAAGGCGTTTAACATGAACACTGAGTTGTAACAAGCCTATTAACCTTGGGGGCTCACAATAGGGGGACATCCTATGGGGTACTGCATAGACGCTATAACATGCCATCCTAAAGCTGAACGTAAATAGATCACATTTTATGAAAACAATGATCAACTGATAGGAATGCTGTAATTCCTTCAGTATATAACGGAAAAGGGCAGCTTCTTTTAGGATTTAGTAATTTAGGAAACAACCTTGGTAATGATAATTTGCTTTCCGGCCCGTTCAGATCACCAAAGCCACAAACACAACATACAGCCAGTTCTCAGATGTGTCGTTGGATGCCACCACTGTACTTGTACATGTTACCGCAATTAGAAATTTGAACTCGTATCACCTATGACCCTCTCCATCCTTCCAAATTGAACGACCAAGTTTTTGATCTCCATTTCTGAAGATAGATTTATTTAAATCACAGATACTTAGTGACCATGATGAGCTATTATGAGTTCAAACAACGAGCTTTCATGTGCGAGTTCACCAATGCCTGTGTGAAACTTAAACATAAGTCAAATTCTCCTAAAAAAAATGAACTTTAAAAAATAGTAATTTCATAACTGAATTTTTTTTAAAAAAATAATCTAGTCGTGCCCTGGGAGAGGCAACTTGGAGGGTGTTTCAGGGAACCCATGTTAATTTTATCTTTTTAAAGTGATGTAACTGCCGTAAAGGATTTCTTGACCCTTTTTCTCCTAGTAAAAACCACTCCTACAAAAATTATGGCTTTTAACTCAGTCGAACAAGCTCTTAAATCCCAGAAAGAAATGTCAAGTGTTGCATTTAAAATTATCTGACAAAAGTATAGGAACATTGTATATAAAAGCTGCGAGCATTTGCAGTTTAAAATTGTATTTCCTTACGCATATTTCCTACGTAAGGTAACTAAAAAAAATACTTGCAACACAAAATGCAGTGCATATTTTGTAAGCTTTTATCTCTTACCAGGGGGTAAATCTAAAGTTAATGGATAATTGAGAAACTATTATCATCGTGAATGGCGAAAAACGACTTCGCGCGCTGATCAAATCAAGAAAAAAAACCAGTGTGAGCATTGTGTGCTAGGTAACCCTTCACTACTTAATAATTTTAGAACTTTATTACAGTCATTTGGACAAATTGCAAGGTTTTGCAAACCCCAGCATAATTAGGTTTGGCTTCTTATCATTATTCACTCAAAACGTGAGAAATAAGAATCATGACTTATTGAACAACTGATCGTTTTTGCTATTAGGGTTGTGGTGGGATTCACCGGTTAGCAATGGATTGGGTCTTCGATCTGCAAATGGTCCCAGTTCAAATTCAAGTCGCAGCTGTGGAAATGTCTGATTGGTATCCAATGTACATTTCTAGATAGAATGCAAGGCTTCATATCATAAGAGGCGTCCTAGTGTACCATGCTACCTGCACGTAAACAGAACCCTTTCTTTACGAATAACCCCGAAGTGTCGTGGCATTTGGTCGCCACTCGATTGTTAGTTTGTTGGTGTTTTAGGGCCCTTCAACTACAAGGTCATTAGAGCCCCGTCCACGGCGTAGTTCTAAAGCAAAGACTGCACAGACACCAAGCTAATGCGACGATTTAGGGGTATTAGCGGTACCCAGTTTTCCCAAGCGGCCGCCCATGTCAGTATTAGCTGGGGTCGCCACTCGAGCCAAGCAGAATCATTACCAAAAAGTTTCATCTCCTCTCATAATTTAGTACCCTGTAAGTTTCTTCCTCCTTATCCATCTTTATCTTTCTACTGGTTTCTGTATCCCAGTGTTTTTCAACCTTTTTATTGAAACGGAACCCTTTGGAGCATTTCGACTTCTCGCGGAATCCTTTGGAACATTTAGACCTTTCACGGGACCCCATAGAGCAGCGGTCTTCAAACTGTGTTCCGCGGAACCCCAGGGTTCCGCAATACATCTCTGGGGGTTCCGCGAGTCGAAATGAAAATTCGTTAGCAGCGGCAAGATATACTTTTCTAAAGGTGGGATGGGGTTTCCCCAAAACATCTTATAGTTCTAAGGGTTCCGTGAGTCTACAAAGTTTGAAGACCACTGCCATAGAGGGACGGAAAAAAAACATTAATTGATACAGGTGTGTGTTAGCATAAGCAGATGAATTCGTGGCCTAGTGTTTGAGAGAGATAACCGAAGTTCATCTTCGACAGACAAAAGTCGTTCTCGTTTCTTGTGTTTTCATTGTTATTTTTATATTTTACTTTGCCATTGTGTAACCTTTGGGCGGACCTCACGGAACCCTGGTTGATAAACACACCTGTATCCCTTATTCATGCTTGTTGTTTCTGCGGTGCCCTGACGCTCTTACGAATATCTAACCTTGTAATATGGCGAAAAAGATTTTTGGTAAAGGGTACAGTTTGATTAATGCACAATTTGGTTTTGGTTTACCGTAGTTAGTGATCTACAGAGCGCATCAGTAACCAATAAACCTCAATATATCATCCGGAACAACCGCAACTATTCTTCAACGGGCAACAATGGCAGGTCACGCAAAAAACTATCCCACAGCGTTCTGACAGGTTCATGGACAGTTCTGCTGCCTATACTGAGTAATAGTGACATTCGTTTGTTCTTTTGAGGTTGTATACCCATCGAAGGGTAGATCGCGAGATCCGAGGTGAAATAGGTTAAGAAATACTGTAAGTACCGGGTGGCATTTGTAATAAAAGGAACCGGTGGATACATACAAATGGATCATTAATTCACCATCAGCTAAATGATGCCAAGTGGCTTTCTTAATGTTATATTTTGACGATGTAATATCAGATTTCCGTTTTGAGTGAATTTTAAATATAATTAGGCGGTTTGAAATTTTAAAGACTACATTTTTTTATGATAAACAAGTGAATATAAAAGCATAGCAATTCTATATAAAATGACAGTAACAATTTGGCAGAATATACTCCCTCATGCAAAATTTGTCATTAACTTCTGTTTATAAGAGAGGAGGAGGGGTACAGTCATGGTCCAGTGAATTTCCAGTTGGCAGCCACCCATTCTTTCAGTACGATTCACGCTACTTAGACGTCATTAATAAAGAAGTGACATTTCCAGCATACTAAGCCAAAATCTGGGCTAACAACCATGTTGAAGGCAGTGCGGATGAATTTCTGATCCTCGCAGACTGTTTTAGAGTACGGTAATTCCAAGTGTAACTTTCACATCATAGTGGAGATATTAAATTTTGACAGACCAAATAAAAATATCACGGTCCGAAGTACACCGTCAAACCAACCCACACTTTAGAGTAGGGCTTTACGAACTCCGGTATCAGGGGCAAATATGGAGAAATACTCAAATTCCAAAAATTGTTCGACAGGTACGACGAGGTATGGGTGATACTCCAAGTAATACAACCTAACGGACAATTGTATGAAGACAATTGACTGGAATACTGTAAAAAGCAACTCCCAACCCTTTTCCTGCCTATGCCCTTTCCTGCCCTGCCTACAGCGTCCGATACCCATCTTGTCCCTCTGACAGGACACAAGGG
Organism: Trigoniulus corallinus; assembly: GCA_013389805.1. NCBI lineage: Eukaryota > Metazoa > Arthropoda > Diplopoda > Spirobolida > Trigoniulidae > Trigoniulus > Trigoniulus corallinus. The sequence goes on along the minus strand of JAAFCE010008833.1, from coordinate 30,984,758 downwards.
CGATATACTGGACAGTGTTTTTCCGCAGCCGTTTGCCGACCAAACCTGCAACCCCTGTGCTTATTTATCGTCGGTCTATTGATCATTGGGGAATTCCACCGACGCCTTGGGGCGAGCTCCTACACCTGGAAATTTTGCCTCATCTACCCGTTGCATAGTAGAGAAGAATTCTTTTACGTGCAAATGCCATCGTACACAACAAGGGACCTCAGTTATACTTTTCATCCGAAGGCGCACTCGGGGCATCTGTCTTGCCCGAAAGAAGCCAACCCACCTCGGGCCAGTATCGAACCTAGAAGCACTGATGCAGTTACGAACACGCTACCCACTGCGCCACCAAGGCAGGATTTGACTGGAATAATGAGTGCAATCTTGTAAGGCGATAGTCCACTGGGGTGAATATTTATACAAGTGGAATATCACTTCCATTATCATTATGACTTGGTTAGTAGTTAGAAAACGGATGACGACAGGTGCTATCGTTAGTAAAGACAGCAAGTGTAGGAACGGGCAAAGGATCTTTGGCCTTTTGCATGTTGTATTAGAAACCCCGGTTTCAGTTACAAGATAATTCATTTATGTGGCTGCTTTTGAGTCGTATTACTGTGTAACAAAACCTCTACTTAGCATAAAATTATAGTTGTCTGCTTTCCGAAACGACAATCGTAGCACAATGAGAGAATATCAGTCCTCTGTCTAGTTGCTTAAAGGTAGGCCTGCATACCACCACAGACAACTCAGCCAAAATTCCAGACGCCTGGCTGGTTTGTCCCCAGTCAAGAGCATGTTCAGTGGACCCGCAGATCCGACCCTTCCACGGGCGGGATAAGGGTATGATGATGATGTGTAGATGCTTAAAGAGCAGACACCAAGGAGTTACTATGGGTAATCATCAAATCATTTCCTGGTATGCAGCTTGTTGTTGTTGTTTTTGTTGGAGTTTAAGGTCCCGTCAACTACGAGGTCATTAGAGACCCGTCCACTGTATAGTTCTAATGCATATGCTGCACAGACACCACACTAATGCGACGATTTTTGGATATTAGCAGTACCCAGCTTTCCCGAGCGACCACCCATGTCAGTACTAACTGGGGGTGCGTTGCTTAACTTCAGTGATCAGACGAGAACCTGGTATGCAGCGCCGAAACCGAAAATGGTCCGAGTTATCGACTATGAAATGAATTTGTGAGACAGAAACTATACAGATTTTACAACCCCAATACAAATTTTGCCCACCCCTGCTCTAGCGGCATGTTGGCACGGGTATGAAATGACAACTGAGCGTTCAGAGAGGAATTTTTTAATCACCCGTGGCAGGAGTCTATTTTTACCAGCAACAGTTGAGTCGCCCAGAAATTCGAGCCTGTTGCTATTTTGTAGTCATTCCAACTATTTAATTAATCAGCAGTGTGTGGGTCATCCTAAGAAATAATTTCTCTAATTTTTCAGGCAACTAAATTATTTAGTCACAGAGACTGAAAAGTTGCCAGGGTGCGGCTAGCCTATTCCTACAATAATTGTTGACCTCATTCGTTAATAGTTTATATATTTGGAATTGTATATTTTATATTTAATTAATTACTATAATTTTATATTACATAAAGGGATGAATTATTTTAAGTCAAGGTCTCACAGGCTTGGTGTGGGGGTGGTAAACCTCAGCAAACGTGAGAACAGGCCAGGGCAGGACAGGGCAGTCATGCGTGGAGTGGACGAAGGCCTAACTCAGTATAGACGTGAATAATGGAGAGCGAGAACTTACACATACAACCCCTGCCTGCTGTAGGTGGGAAAGGTGAGGTTTTATGATGAGTCATACACGACTAAAAATTGTTCAGACAGGTTGTGGTTTATGAATGCGCCGCCAAATTAAAAGATGTCACCTACAATATCTCTTCTATTTCTATCGGTTTGATACAACTTATTTGGCTTGACGCCTGAGCAAAATATATAGCAGAAATTAAAAGCGTCGAAAAAAGGCACGAATAGCCAAACTGAAACCAAGCGTAAAAAGTCAATATGTGATGTTGACCACGATGATGACAATGATATATTGATATTATAAATAAGTACTCAAGTAAACCCCTGAACATATATAGCTATAAATAATATAAATACAACAAAATGTTTTTCTAAAAATAACTACGTTGAAATTATTTACCTCATGTAAAAATAATTGAATGTTGCACAATAAACTACGTGAAACTTCTCTAATCGGTCCACTCCTGGGGATTTACAAAAGTGGACCCATCAGAGGGATGGACCGATTAGGGGGGTTAACCAAAATACCAGGGAATTTTCCATTCTTTAAAACAAGTGAACCTTTGCATATGATAGTGTCCCTAGACAGGTAGTATGGAGCGTTTTAAGTCAGAAAGGGGTTGATGAAGACCATATTACGATAGTGCAGGATATGTACAGTATGATGGTTCCATCTCTAGTATGAGGACAGCATGGGGAAATACTGAATGCTTAAACGTGCAGGTTGGTGTGCATCAAGGCAGTGGTTCTCAATCTTTTTGAAGTCAGGGAACACTAAACTGACATTTTACTAGCACGGAACACTTACAATTCAACATAAACTTTAAAGCAGGTTGTACACTTTCTACACTTGGTACTTACTACATCATCATCCCTTATCCCGCATGTGGCAGGTTCGGGTCTGCGGGTTATAGTCCTCCACCCCGTCTATCTCTCCTCCAGTTCCCCGTCCACCCCACACACTGTCATAACCTTTCGGACAACCTGTTCCCACGTCTGCTTCGGTCTCACCCTGCCCCGGGTGCCACTGACCACCTTAATTCCTGGCAAGGACCTAACGAGCTCCTCCTCCCTTCTTCTCATGACGTGTCCATACACACCTCAGCCTATTCTCCCAATTTTTTCTGCGATGTCCACCACCCCAGGCTACCTCTAATATGCCCATTCCTAATTCTATCAGCTCTCGACACGCCACACATGTGCCACAGCATTTGTATCTCGGCTACTAGCATTCTATTTACGTAGCTCTTCCTCACTGCCCAGCACTCTGATCCATATAGATTAGCTGGTCTAACCACTGTCCTGTAGAACTTCTCTTTCAACTAGATTGGGATCCTCCTATCACACAGGACTCCGCTTGCCTGTCTCCACTTCAGTCACCCCCTCCCCCATTGATTCTGCGGGTCACATCAGAGTATCTCTCCATTGCTTTATTTGTGCATTAAATTTTTTTGCGGAACACTTGAAGTTGTTTCACGGAACACGCTTTGAGAACCACTGCATCAAGGGTCAGCACTTAGCCCGTATGTATTCACTCTAGTAATGGATGAGCTGCTGACGGGAATAGGGGAATGGGCCCCTTAGTGCCTGGTATTCGCTGATAATGTGGGAAGGCTTGAGGAGTCCAAAGAAGATGCACAAAAGGGCCTACAAGACATTAAAACTGCAATGGAAAGAGGGGGCCTAAAGGTGAACATGAAGAAGACAGAGTAGGCCTACCTAGCTTTCAATTGGAGTGGCCAGGGGCACAGAGGTGAGATTTGCTGTGGGGATGAGGTGATACCAGTGGCGCAAGTGTTTCGTTATTTAGAATCCGTTTTTCAGAGCAATGGGGAGATAGACCATGACGTGACGCATAGGATTAATGCAGGATGATTGAAGTGGAGGCAGGCAAGTGGAGTCCTGTGCAGCCGCCAGGTCCCAATAAAGTTGAAAGGCAAAGTTTACAGAATGGTAGTTTGGCCCACTATGCTATGTGGCTCAGAGTGCTGGGCAGCTAGGAAGAAACATGAAGGGAGAATGCAAGTGGGAAACATCGCAGAGAAGATGAGAATCAGCTGAGGTAGTATGAGCATGTGATGGCAGGGGGTAGGAGGAACTTATTAGGTCCATTATGGGACTGCGGGTTGGTGGGAGTACCAGGGGTAGGGGAAGACCAAAACGGACGTAGGAGCAGGTAGTGCAAAGGGACATGGAGGAGTGCGGAGTGGAAGGTGACTTGGTGGGGGATTGGCAGGAGTGGTGGTTAAGAACCCACAGACCAGACCCTGTCGCAGGTGGAATAAGAGTGAGATGATGATAAAAAGTGGACTTTGTGGGGGGTGGACCAATTACAGAGGTTCGCCGATAGTGGTTTCACTGTACAGCAAACTCACAGTGAAATGATCCCCTTTCACACCCTAGAAGTTTAGGTTAAATTTGGACCCATTAAAAGGGTTGAGTCACATTGTGGACAGTGGACCTTGAACCGGTGTCAGGGGTGGACCTATTAGAGAGGTAAAAAAGTACTGCACATCGTTGAGAGCATCTTCCGTGCTTTAAAAAAAAAGTGGACCGATTACAGGGGTGGACCAATAGAGAGGTTTCACTGTACCTAAAAGTAGGAAGGACAAAATGTCCATCCAGATCTGACCGAGGGAGGAGTAGAGCGACTAGCGTTGCACACATCAGTTCTCTTCTGATCACTGAAGTTAGCAACGCAACCCCAGTTAGTACTGACATGGGTGGCTGCTTGGGAAAACTGGGTACTGCTAATACCCAAAAATCGTCGCATTAGTGTAGTGTCTGTGCAGTCTCTGCATTAGAACTAAGCAGTGGACGGGGTTCTAATGACCTTATAGTTGATGGGCCCTAAAACACCAACGAACCAAAATGATGGAGGATTACGAGACGGAACTGGAGCCGAACTACAAACGCGTCCCCTACTACAGTCCAGGGCCTAGATACAAGACTTCCACTTGGAGTAATCTATTACACAGCCACTTTACTGGGTGAGGGGAGGTTTGAACCTTCCACACCCGCAAACACTACTATAGTGCACGTCACCCTGTAAATATCGAACTTGCTAAAGTACACTGACACGTGTAGAGCCCTTAAAGCAACTTGGTAAGTAGCTTAGCTGTTTCAAGTAAATTTTGCCAATCCTTCCTCTTTCCCTTCCTGTTACTTCAAAGCAGTCTATTTAATTCTTGTACACCATTCAACCAACCCAATTGAAATGTTATCTTTAAAGGAACCAAATGATAAATTTATTAATTCAAAGGAAAAAACAGTGATCTCACTGCTAACCAAATTGTTTATCAAAATTTATTGCGATTACAGATCTTGTTTTATAACCTTGGATATATAAAATCGGTGACTGACATGATAAAAATATCAATGTAAACTTGGTTATTAATAGTACAAAAAAAAATGAAATGCTATATATTAATAGGGCGGTGCATATTTATTATTACAGCTTATTGTCACGGTTTTTAGACAGTTTCATTATTTTTCCTCATAAATATAACGATAACTAAGTCTATTCACAACTCTCCAGTTTAATTTCTGAAATTGTATCCAATTTTCAATAAGAGCTACAAATTATACGAAATAACTTCGAATTTGACAAGTTGTCAGGGTGTCAATGCTGTTCACCTCGCAGATAAATGAGCAATGGTTGAAAGTTAAGCAAGATTAGCTTAGATTAGTAGCTTTTCATCGTCCCAACTGTCGATCTCTCCTGTTTTGAAGGGAACCTGACTGAACTACAGCGTTAGTGGTTCCAGGTTTGATCCTAGACAGAGGTAGTTTGGTTTCTTTTTAGGCGAGAGAGACCCCCCATCTGTCTTTCATCGGATGGAAAGCAAAGTTGTTGTCCGGTGTACGATGCCATCTGCACGTGGTCGAGGAAAAGTGCCCCAACGAAGAAAAAAAGGCCAACGACAAATAAACATAAGGGGTTGCAGCATGAGGTGTGTGAGGTTGCGCAACGACTGTGCTTGCACAAACTTTGGTCCATACACGTTGGAATTGCTTGTGCAAACCGCAGTTCATTTTGTGAAATTCTTGGCAGATGATGTTCGACATGGAAGCTTCTTGAGTCGCGACTGGTCGATGAGTGAAGAGGGTGAGGTCTTTCCTCGGCGAACTATCGTCAAACACTGCCATTGACGTTCAAACCGTCTGTCAAGTAGTGAGTTTCGCACAAAGCATTTCGATCTCGACCAATTTGTTTCAAACTTGCAGTACTAGTGAATCCGTGCCATACGCCATCAAAATGTTTGTACATGTACCAGTGGGATTTCCCATGCTAGAACCATATGTCTAGATCTCCACCAGCACCGCAACAGCATCTTTGACCCTTGCACCAATTCCAGTCGATTCACCCCAACACCCACCACTCCCAGAATCTGTTCCAATGCGGGGGTTTCCCACCCCTCCTGCAGTGGTCCAGCATTGAACATGCCAGCAACACATGTCTGACATCCTCCATTAGATTCCCACACAATTCAAACGTTCCACAGATGCAAAATTTACAAATCTTCAAACCTACGGTGCAGGGGATTAAAATCCCAGTGCCGGTGGCCGTCAGGGTGAGCGAGCAGGCCGTCATTATCATGCGTCTGCAATGTCACGGGGGTGCAGACCTCGGCTCCCATGGCAGATAATGCATCAAGCGTGTTCTGTGGGGTAGGCCGGCATCCCCCACACACAACCCTCGCCAATATTTCTGCGGGTTCCAGATGCCTGGGTGGGGTGCCCCCAGACGAATCAATTTAATCTAGAGAGGGGGCTACTCTTAGATTAGGGACGTGGAATATGGCGACCCTTACAGGAAAAACAAGACAATTCGTTAGGATGCTAAAAAGTAGGAGGATTAGTGTAGCTTTCATACAAGAAACTAGGTTGGAGGAGGATAGATAAAGGGTCCTTGGGGAGGGATACAAGCTTATATACTGCTAGTGAAGGGGAACGAAATGGGGTAGCAATAGTATTGAACAGTAAGCTGCAGCAAGGGGTCACCCTAGTTAAAAGAATAAATAGTAGGCTAATGTTAGTTACAGTACCACTCTTCAAGGGCAAAGATGATGTCCAAGAATTGTGGTAAATACAGAGGAATTAAGCTAATGAGCCATTCCATGAAGTTCTGAGGGAGAGTAATAGAATGTCGCCTCTGAGATAGAACTAGTGTTTGTACAAATCAGTTGGGAGTTCATGCCAAGTAGGTCCACAATGGAACCAATCATCATTATGAGGCAGATGATTTGGAGCAGGCTTATGAGTGTTCCACGACAGGTAGTTTGGGAGGTATTACGAAAAAGAAGTGGGTAGAAGAAGGGTTTGTTAGGATAGTGCAGGGTACGTAGGATGGCTCCATAGCCAAGGTATGCACTCCTTGGGAGAAAAACTGGAGGCTTTCCAGTGAAGGTTGGGGTACACCAAGATTCAGCACTAAGCCCATACCTTTTCATTCTGGTTATGTAGGACCTGCTGACAGGAGTAGGAGAATGAGTCCCTCAGTGCTTCGTAATTGCCGAAGATATAGGAACACTTAGCGACTCCAGAGAAAGGCCTAAACAATATTAAAGGAGCGATAGAAAGGGAGGACAAAGAAGAAGACAGAGTATTTAGCTTTGAATTCGGAAGGACAAGATTATAATGGTGACGTACTCTCTAGGGGCGAATTGGTGAAAAAGGTGCAAGAGGTAATTACTTAGGATCCACGTTCCAAAGCAATGGGGAAATAGACTCCGATGTGTCCCATAGAATCAATGGGGGAATGGTTGTAGTGGAGACAGGCAAGCGGAGTCCTGTGTGATAGGAGGCTCCCAATCAAGGTGAAAGGGAAGTCTTACAGGGCAGTGGTTAGACCAGCTATGCTATATGGATCAGAGTGTCGGGCATTGAGGAAGAGCCACGTCAATAGAATGCAAGTAGCCAAGATGCAAATTATGCGGTACATGAGTGGGGTTTCGAGAGCTGATAGAATTAGAAATGGTATGGGCCCGAAATGAGACGAAGGAGAAGTTCGTTAGGTCCATTACACGAATGCAAGTGGCTGGAAACACCCGGTGCAGGGGGAGGCCGAAGCAGACGTGAGAGCAAGTTGTCCGCAAGGATATGGTAGTGTGTCGGGTGGACGGAGACCTGGGGGAGATAGGCGGAATGAAGGGCTAGAACCCGCAGACTCGACCCTGTCACAGGCGGGATAAGGACAGGATGATAATGAGTCCCCATATCCTGCAGCAGTATGTCAACTTACTGCTCATTTCTTTCTCTTCAAATGTAGACAACCCCATATCCCCCTGTATTGCATCAACTGCTGTAAATCTCCCCCCTCCAGGGCCATCCTACCTAAACTTCTTTGGGCTACTTCCATACAGCCCATTACTTTTTTACTAATGCATAGAACCTCATTTCCCTGTAGCAGTAGCCCTGGGAGCTCTACTGCTTTCCACAAGCCCCTAACCTTGACAATGAAACACCTTCTGTGCAACAAGAGTGCAACACCCTTTGTTGCGCAAAATGTTTGATCGTATATGGAGGGCCTTAAAATCCCACCCAGATATCCCATTGGGACAAAACGATAGGTGGGAAAACTACTAGTGAGTATGATGGAGGTGATTTATCGACACCAGGGGAACGAGCTGCTACAATTTGAGTGATATCAATGTATATTTTAGTTTTGTGTAAAACGAGTTTCTTTTGGGTGCAGATGACATCGTACACACTACACAGACCACAGTTTTATTTTTTAGCCTTCAGAAGGCACTTTTTTTGTTTTGTTGGTGTTTTAGGGCCCATCAACCACTAGGTCATGAGAGCCCCGTCCACTGCGTAGTTCTAATGCAGAGACTGTACAGACACTACACTAATGTGACAATTTTTGGGCATTAGCGGTGCCCAGTTTCCCCAAGCGGCCACCCATGTTCGTACTAGCTGGGGTAACGTTCCTTAACTTCAGTGATCAGACGAGAACTGGTGCGTGTCCAACGGGTCTACGTCAATTTGGCGCATGACAATTTGGCGTATGGCAATTTGGCGTAGTCAATTTGGCGTACATACCGATCTCTTGGGTGCCCAAATTTGTTCAAAATTGCAACGGTCATAACAACATATTTCAACAGTCATAACAACAGTCATTGCAAGGTAATAGAACAATGAATGCCTACCATAACTGTGTTATAGGGCCCTAATGACCTTTGAAGTCGATGGGCCCTAAAACACAAACAAACCCAACTGTGTTATACGGGACCGTTGCAATGACTGTTATGCCCACGCGTGGATCTAGGATGGGGTTTTTGGGGTTGCAACCCCTCCCATGCACATATAAACTTATATTTGCATAATATGTGAGGTTTAGCTCAACCACCCCCCCTGTATTAGCTAACCCCCTACCCCGACGAAAATCCTGGATCTGCCACTGGTTATGACAGCTGCAATTTTGAACAAATGTGTGCACCCAAGAGATCGGTATGTACGCCAAATTGTCATGCGCCAAATTGACGTGATCCCGTGTCCAACGCTTCAGAAGGCGCACCTGAGGCTTTCCTCCAACCTGAATGAAACCACCTGCCTCGACCAGGATCAAACTCGCAATCATGGACTCACAGGTCAAACAAAAGGTTCCACTTTTATTGCGTCAACACGAAGTACAAACTTCGTACAACTTCATGTGTGGGGTGGGCAGAGATGGAGGTCTAGTGGGAAATAAAGTGCCGTAGATGATATTAGTATATGGGTTCGACTCTAGACACGTTCAATGGGTTCTTTCTCACCAAAAGGAAATCTCAAGAGTACCGTAGTGCCTGCCGTAGACAGGACTAGAATTTTTTGAAAATCGGCTGCTATTGGATAATTGGATAATGAAAGCTGAAATATTCCGGGCCGTAATTAGCAAATACCAGTGTCAAAAATTCCCAGACCGGATAGCAATTCCGCATTTGATATACAGTATCATTAACATCAGGGGTTTTACTAAAAATGCTTATTGCAACACCACTGAATTATTTCTACACAAATCAAGACTGTATTCTACATTGAACTATTAACAGTCGATAAAGAGTTAACCCGCTTCTCATACATCACCAATTGGCATAACGCCGTTTGTAATTGTTTATTAGAAATGAGGTATCAATCGTGTAATTTTATTTTTTTTTTGGCTGTTATGGTACCGCAGCAACACGAACACTTTTCCAACGTCATCGCATGTACTGAAAGTTGTTTCAGGACGTCTCAATCCACTACAGTGCAGAGAATAAAAGAGTGACTGAAGTAGTAGAGGAGAGAAAGACAAATGATGTCATAAGATGATCAGAGGGTCACCCCATAACAGGAACATTCATAAATTCTTAAATGGAAATGTCATTATTAATCCTTTTTCTCCGACACAACATGTAGACATTACCAGACAAATTTAATGGTACTTTTATACTGACAAATAGTTGAACAAAGTGGCTATTAACAATAGCATATCTCAGTTGCTCATTTGCCAAAAAATCCCCCTGCTGTGAGATAGCCAGAAAGCTCTTATTCTGTCTCACTTTAATTTAAATATGTGGGACATGACAACTGTCGTCCTTACACTTTTCAAGGTCTTTCTAGGGTGGACAAAGATGATAACAAGGCACTTCAGCATTGTTTGCTATATTAATTTCAATTTAGTAACTTTTTGGTTAAAATTCCATCTTTGTCGATGACCCGGCTTATGATTCGTTAAAAACAAATGTCTCGTCTCGTTATAGTGTTAGAGGTATCCATCAAGCATCAGTACAGGAGCATGCTTCTTGCAGGTCATTTACAGACCCAGAGAGAAGCCGTACTCTTACAATTGGGACATTTCCCAATCTGCACGCGTGCATATATTTACGTGCATATATTTACGTTCAAAAGGAGCATTTGGTGTTCCCCTCTCATCTGTCAAATTCAACCAGCAATAAGACCAAGGGTCAAGTACATTATCAAGTGAGCTTCTGCTGCGAGTGAATGATCAGAGACAGAGGAAAGAGAGTTTAAGGTAGGGGGAAGATAGTGGTTATCTGAAATAGCAATGCAAGGCGTTCAAGGTTATTTGAGGGGGAGGTGGAATGTATAAGGACAGAGCTATTAGGATAGGACCATGAGGAAACTTTTCCGTCTGATGTGGCAATATAGTCCGTTGTTGCACTAGTTGGGCTACTTTTGAATGTTCCTAAAGTAGTCCCAGGAGCTGCTTTTGCAATCCGCAAGCGCGAAATAATGTTGGTACACTTCGAATTGCACCGCCAAACTGACTTTGTTTTCTAATCAGTTTTCTACAATCTTCATAACTTACGAAATTAGCAGGTCTAGTCAGCCCTTGAGTAGGCGCAGAAAACAACCCCCTTACACAATAAAGTTAGAGGGTAATTTTTACAGGTTGAGAGAGAGAAGGGAGGTCAGTAATGATGAAATTCGAAGAGCTGAAGGTTGTACATTGCTGATAAAGTATTTGTAGGCGATATATTGACAAAAGTATTTTGGAGGTGCTTAGCTAAGGTGGGACACCCGTCTCGGTGGCGTTCTTCGTTACTGCGTCAATGGTTTCAGGTTCGCTACTGGATCGATTTCTATGTTGTGCTAACGGGTTGGGGAGTAAGCCAAGCAGCCATAACAGCCCGAACCCTTAGGAGGCTGCTCGCGGGTGAGGAGGTGGTAGGTGTAGAGGATGTAGGAGAGGAGAAATTTGCAGCACCCAACGTTCACTACCAACCACCCGTGTTGGTACTAACGTTGGTTTGCATTGCTTGACTTCAGTGATCTCACGAGAACTGGTGTGTCCAACGCAACTTGGCCGCACGGGAGAGAGTGGTTCCGAATGCGCCTTCTGACGAGTAGGAAGTAAAGCTGTGGCCCCGTGTAGTGTACGATGTCATTTTCACGTAAAATAGCCCAGGTGGAGGAGCTCGCCGCTTGGCGGCGGTGGAGTACCCCAATGAACAGTAAGTCGACGATAAATAAGCATAGCGGATGCGATTTTCGTCGGCAGGTGGCTGCGTAAAAAATACCGCCCAAGTGTCCATCCAGAGGGACAAAGATGAGTACCCGACCCTTCCATAGGCATATGTTGGGACGGACTGAGAGGGTAAATGTTAGGGGATAAAGAAACGAAGGGGAGAAAGAAAGCCGATAATTTATAAACGACTATCATAGGTACGTGGGATAAGGATATGTTAATGTTTCTTATTCTAAACTACTCGACTTGCCATAGTTAAAATCACTCTACCAGACAGCATGACTACAGAATTGGGAAACGTGGGTGTAGAAAAATTTGTCTCACTTTCTAATACAACACTTCAGTATTTGATTAGAGTAGTAATTATATGAGCACTTAAACATTTGGAGCACCGCCTACTTTCATATTATGTTTCTCATCAATAAATATGACTGGTAGGTTCATATGAAAATCAAAATATCGCTAATGATATTGCACAAAAGAGTCATCTGCTTCAAATGTCAATAACAAATCAACCGTACAGCATCTTTCTTCTTCATCTAACACATATCCCGCCTACGGTAGGTTCTGATACCCAAGAAATTGGGGGAGGACCAAACAAGAACAGAAAAGGGGGAATGACGAGAATTGAAACTAACAGCATAGAAAACAGGGAGAAGATCCCTGTCCAATACTACAATCCTATTTGCCTTTAACGAGATCATCATCACCATCATTTCATCTTTTTACAGTCAATGGCAGAGTTGGGGAACCGTTGTCACCAAAAACACAAGGGTGAACTGTTGAAGGATGATATACGTGATTGGTTGTCGATATAGCACCGCAACATCTGTTTATTTAACGTCGGCCTCTTCTTTTTCAGACAATTTTTTTACTGATAGCCAGGGAGCGAATAAAAATTAACATTAGTGCAACCCTCTTAACCACTATGAGTAGTGAAAAGTCTGATACTATACACCAGCTAGGAATCGTCCGGAACAAGAACAAGGCTCCCGCAGTGTGTTCCAGGGCCTACTGGGTCAAATGTCAACAGCATGGCTTTAACACGGAACGATAATGGGAATGAAATGAATACGGACCAGTTCAATAACAGAGAATATGAAATAAACTCAACTGCCCCTCTGGAGTAATATGGGCTGTGTGTTTAAAACACCTGGCGAGTACAAGAGAGCAGTCCAGGGAAACATAATTACATTTGGGGCATAGGGACTGTAGATACCTGTTAAGGTTTCTGCAGTCCCATTTTTGAGGTGGAGAAGGTTTAGTGCAGCTTTGATACACAAGACAAAATGGAACGGGAATAGATCAAGGGTCCTTGGTGATAAATATATGCTGATTTACACAGGGGTCGATATAGTGCCAAATAGTGATGAGGATGGTACGAGGGATCGTGATTTACGGAACCAAATTTTACTTTCCATCCGGTACAGGTCACTTGGGGGTCATCCACCTCAACAAGGCAACTCCTAACCCTTTTCCCGCCTATGGCAGGGTCGGGTAACCATCTTGTCCCTCTGAATGGACACAAGGGCGATATTGGTCATAGTTTTTCTGCAGCCGGTTGACGGCCAAAGCTGCACCCCTACGCTTATTTATCGTTGGTCTAGTGTTCGTTGGGGAATGCTACCGACGCCAAGGGGGGCGAGCTCCTACACCTGGAAATTTTTGCCTCATCTGCCCGTTGCACCTAGTTTCATAGAGAGGGTTCTTTTACGTGCAAGTGACATCGTACACCAACACGGGACCTCGGTTTTACTTCTCATCCGAAAGTAGGCATACTTGCGGCCGAAAGAAGATAACCCACCTCGGTCCAGTATCGACCTAGAACTACTGACGCAGTTACCGGGCGTGCTAACCACAACGCCCCGCAGTGGGTAGTCATCCACCTCAACCAGGATCGAATTTATAACGATAGACTCAGAAACACCACCTGCAATACGCAGAGTGTTGCATTTCTAGATTTTCGTTATCTCCCCCTGTAAACGAGATAGATTATGTTGGTTTACTTGGCTATTTAACAATGACCTTTCAACTCCACAAGTAATTTACTCACGCTAAGGGAAAAGTATGCTTTTCTCAGTGTAGAAAGGGAGTTTCTTTACGTTGAAGTGACATCGTATACACCACACGGGGCCACGGAACACTTCAGATCCCAAAAAGATCCCACAGCAGCCAGGATCGACCTCACACAGCTGTTCTTTCATCACATATACGTAAAAAGTGCCACCAAGTGATTCACCACTTCATAACCCTGAGGTGGTTCAGCGAAATGACACCTTCGTCCCACCCTTAGTCAACAATTAATGACATCATCTACAGAAGAATCCTCTTGTGCAGCTTGGGAACACAACGGACCTGACATATGTTTTGTATGCAACACGACATCAAAAAAACTCATTTATGTTGTCCGACTTTTCAACTAATTAATTTTGTTAGCTACATTAGGTTTTTTTTTGGCTTATTTCTATGCAATAGTTATAAATATAGATGCGCAACAGTCACATGTTTTAAAGAACTATTTAACGTCAACTTGCTTGTCCGAATCACTCCAGCTTGAATGGACAGCCACTTTTTGCCTATATCACATTAAAGAGATAGATAATAAATATTCTTTGAATGTGACACAATTTCATGTCAAAGAAATAGCTATTTAGATTAAGTAAATTAATTACCAAAAAATTAAATAATGAACCTTCAACCGTAACATTTTCCAGTAACTTCTAGAACTTCAGTAGTCTATAAACACTTAGGTCAGTGCAGAGGCCATGAGGACATTTATCATCTCTCTACAATTTCCAAGCTTCGTCAAGGGTTTGAAGTAGAATATAAGGCGCATTACATTTCTGCATATTTTAATAAAGCACGGTGACTGAAGGGTTTGTTGCATTAGATTGGCAGCCAGTTAATGTAAAACTGCCGTTCATCAGCCTGCCTTGAAGTTTCCAGTGTCCTCCGTCTTCTTTTACCCCACTTTTATCTTTCTATTCTGTCCATCTCCGGGTTTATTGGTCCTAGACCATGCACAGACACAAAAAGGGCTTTATAATTAAAGAAAGTGCTTCAATGCAATACTATATTTAGAGTTTAATGAAAAATATTTAAATTTTTCAAGGTGCAGTGTAAAAGTCGGCAAGGGTACTAAAGGGTATGTGCTAGATTCATGAGTTTCCTTCTTTAAAAATATCGTACCCTTTTCTGACCTGTCCGTTTCTACCCTTTTGTTACTACCTATTTTTTTTTCGAAACATAAAGGTACTAAACTGCTAAAGATGGTAAATTGGGTATGTAAAAGGAGAGGTGTACAGAAGGAGCTCACAAATCCTAAGGGTGCATGTGACCTCTAAAAGGCGCATCTACACCACATCATTAAAATCCGATCATGTAGTATCATCACAAAACATGTTCATGATGACGTTTGCAGACGATTGCACTGTTAAGGTCAAGGTTGAACAGTTTTCGTCCTCAAGGTGGGATGTTTTTTTTTTTGATCCAGTAGCATGCGTTCTAGACAACGTACAGACTGATGTTCCCACTATACTTTTCATGCGCTAGGTCGACATTTGTGACTGCTACGTTGTCTTCAATAGCAACCAAATGACGATCCTGGAAATGGAAACTGCCAAATTATCTGACAAGTCAAGTTGCACTTATTTAAGTAACCCACTAGACACCTCTTGTTATAGTTGGATGCCTGATATCTGCAGGAGGGAGGGGGACAACAACGGAAAACAGTAAATACAGTATATAAGTCATAAAAATGTAAAATCCGAAGAATTATTTCAACTACTGCTTTTTCCAGAGGGCGTTTCCCAAATAATGCACATTCTGCCCAAAATTCAGCACTGGTTCTCTAAAGGTGCATCAATTTCTCCTACTAAACAAAGCTTTTTATACGACTTTTACACATTGATTTTTTTTAATTTTTTTACAGCAGGGATGGGCAAGTTTTTCCTAAACCACAAGAGTATTTAAAAAGTGTATAACGGGGCTTCCTACATTTAGCTCCTAATTTCTCTCCAATTCGATAAATTTGGAGTTTATTTTAGATAAATTTTAGACGTTCATTTTTGACAAAATACCTTGAAAAATGAGTATCGGCGGACCGCACATATATAGACCTAGTGGGCCGTAGTCGGCTATCCTTGCTCTGAAGTCTCTGAAATTTATTTATTAAGGAATTCAGAGGGGGGAAGGGATATATCTCTGTCTCCGTGAGTACGTGTACCTATGTAAAAAAATCTCTTCTCTAAATGTTGTTGAATGATTACCTAATATAAATCAGGATATCACCTCATGAAATAAGTGATATCACGAGTTGGAATTTCAAATATAAACAATATTTATCATGTGGATATCTCATTGATAATTTTTTTCAAACAACGAACTCCACTTTCCCCCTCCCGCCCAGACGCCTAAATTCAAATACAAGTGCACATAATGTAGTCGTACACCAATGTTAAAATTTGTTCCTCATAATGGATGCAGCATAATTATGAGAAAATATCCGATATGCTTATTGTAACGGGTGTTATAACAACTCCGAGTTAAGGTGGTTAGGGGTTTGTTGTCTAGTTTTGTGCATCTGCGACCTCAATACCTTACATAAATAATTTGTATTAATAACAACTGAACTGGGTTTCTAACATTTACAATTTCGATAGGAAAATTCTGACAGGACACATCTGTTCCCAAAATTCATAAATCTACATTAGTGTGGGATGTTCTGAATGCTCGAAGATTTCGGGAGAGGGGGAGAGAGAAGAGGGAGTGTAATAATCACCTGTTTCAGTTACACACAACTTTATTATTGAATTTTACAATAGAAATAAACGACATAAATATAATGAACCTGCCAACATCTCTTCACTTTTACAGCATTATATGACATCACATTAAAACATCCTACAGCGAGTCATACACTACAATTTATTTATAATACAGAATTTCCTACTACTAAAGTTGTAGTCACACCCATTCTGGGTTAACTTTTTTTTGTACCATCAACCTACGCATTTTTGTTAGACTTACTCCATGAAACTGGTGTTATTGCCTTATGTCGTCAAGACATGAAATGGTCACCTTGACTATGAATTTACAAATGTAGTAATTATCAAAAAAAAGGCAGTCAAAAGCGAATAAAATGGGGTAGGGTAAAGAAGAGCTTTTTTAAAGGCTAGTACAAGTACTTGTAAAATGGATCCGGCGGATGTGTTTTGTCCTGGGTGTGGATGGAATCCCATAATGATGAAAAACCGGAAAGCTAGTTTATACTTTCTGCTACACTGTATCAACATATGCCTGCTGCATCAGCATTTCGAACTACAGCCCCGTCACCACTGGCAAACATCATTCATCTTCATATCCTGATTATTCCTAAACCGGGTCTTCAGAGTTCGTAAATAGTCAGGTGTCACTGCATATTCACAGTGTCACATTTTTTACTTCCTTTATTTGATGATGGCACACTTTAGAGTTTTCCATTATCAGAGAAAAAACCGATCTCAGCCAGGGATGACCACATATACTTTGAGAGTTCAAGAGATAAGTGCGATCTGTAATTTGAGCTACCGAGAATGGCCTACAGATATTCAAAAGCAAAGCAACTCCTAACCCTTTTCCCGCCTATGGCAGGGTCGGGTACGCATTTGTCCCTCTGAATGGACACAGGGTGATATATTGGTTATAGTTATTTTCTGCAGCCGGTTGCCGGCCAAAGCTGCACCCCTACGCTTATTTATCGTCGATCTAGTGTTCGTTGGGGAATGCTACCGACGCCAGTGGGCGAGCTTCTACACCTGGAAATTTTGCCTCATCTACCCGTTGCGTAGTAGAGAGGGTTCTTTTTACGTACAAGTGCCATCGTACACCCACACGGGACCTCGGTTTTACTTCTCATCCGAAAGAAGGCACACTCGCGGCTTCTCTCTCGGCCAACAGATATTCATTTGCAAAATGAAAAAAAAACCTCTGTGTATATTGCTTGACAAAATACAAAATTCATTACCATAACCGTATTCCGTCTATGATAGGTCTGCTCTCTATGGCCTTCGTTTTCACACTGGGTCCTGTCCACGTTCGTACCACCTATTTCCACACCTCGATTGATCTCGATATACCCCGTCTGCAGGCTATGATCCACAATCCCTTAATTGATTTAAGAAATGTTTTTTTTCCTACTTCCACTGACATCTGCGCAGCATCTCAACCCCATTAGTCACCTCATGACAATTCCAAGCTGCCGTGCAGTGGACCTATTTCGCATCAAGACCACACAAAGGGAATTACACAAAATATGCACATTAGCGACGTTTACTGGTGATGACTTGTTTAGTTGTCTGAAATACCACCCAAATACCTCTGAATCATTCAAGGAGCATCTTAAGGTAATCCGAAAATGACGACAGCAATCAGATAACACTGCCGAACCTAACAGCAAACAGAATGGGTACAACAGTATTTCTTTTCATTTACTGCCTCCTGATATTGCTGTAACTACAAGTGACTAAGGTCAGGGATCTGTGTTACATTAGCTCCTAATTACAATGGCTATAGAGTGCCAATTTGTGAGAAAGTTCCGAGTGATGTACAGTAGAGTACGATGGCGTACTTCTTGCTGTATTGGATAGAGCAGTGCTTTTCAACCAGGGTGGGATAGAGGATCGTCACTGTACAGAGATGCAGTAACTTTCATGTGCATCTTATGCTCCTAGAGTATGGATAGCTTTGTTTTCATTCGTGGTCAAACAAATGGATAGAACCCCAACACTAGGGCTGACAGCTAATTGCTGCATTTTCGTCACGGCCTACGTGACTAATAAACATACCATGCAGAAAATATGCAAACATTATTCATCAAATATAAAATGCATAAGCAAGGCATGGGTTGTTCGAGAGTAAGTCCCACGAAATCCCAGGGACATCGCGGAAATTGCAACTCCCATGCATTCAGTGTACATTGTCAGGCTATGCAATTAAACACAAATTTATTAGTACGTGTAACTGTTGCACGATAACGTCTTTATCAACTACGATGAATTGCAAATGTATTTCACATTTATAACATTGCTCGCCAGGTTTTTTGTCAGTGCATCTACTTTTTGAATTTATTACCGCACGGCAACCTTAACCGAAATCATTCCTAATATATTCAGCATAAGCAAGGTTATTTCATCTTGCCTATTAATCTAACGCTGACCTAATATTTTTAAGAAAGTACACTGAAATAACAAGATACCCATTTCCTTCATGACAATTCTGTTGCTACCCTGGCTAACCTCTTTCTAAAAGTTGTAAGACCAAACACGGCTAGTGGGAAATGGCGATACAGTTGCAGTAGCTGTGTTGTCGTCATTGTAGTCATTTCCACTGTCTTCATGTTTTTTTTGGTAAATAGTTTTACTAAATATACGAATAAAAATAGTTTTAGAATAATGGTGTACACGAAGTGTAAGCAATAAATAGTACCACCGCCAGCCACCTTGTCTTCATTTGTTAAACCACTTAGCAGCCAACTTTTTGATACGATGCACGGATTGCGTGGCGATATTCACTAGGATGGACTAACCGATCATAACTCATGGCAATATGGATATGTTTCAATAAGACAAATGTGATCTCCAATTAAGTTACTATAAAAGCAAGTATTCTAGAATAATGACAAAGATAAATATATTCACTCACCGATCTGATTTATGATGAACCGAAAATTTTTGTTGACTAAGTTCCTGAATAGATTTTAAGGACTGAGGTTCGGCCGATATCCCTTGAGCCCGAGTTCGCCTTCCAACTCGTCCCAATGGAATCGAAGTCGGTATCCCAAAGAATACAGATTGGAATTTATCTAACTGACTCTTCAATTGTTGAATTTCATTTTCTCGATCGATTAAATGACCTCTCATTTGTTGAATTTCATTATCACGATCGAGTAATTGACGCCTCAACTGTTGAATTTCATTTTCTGGATGGAGTAATAATTGATTCAACTCGTTAATTATTTCGTCCTTTTTATAAACTAACGTCTGTAATTCCTGTATAGTACCCATGATTGTAGTGCCGAAAATATGTTGCTTTTTTCAGTCTTGACTTTCAAAGATGGCAAGAAAAAGAATCTAATGCCTTCTTCACTCGTTTACTTCGACGTTTTTCTGCCGGCCCGCTTACCATGTGAATGTCCGTTGTACGTAGCGTTTAGATTTTCATACTAAAGACAGGCTACTTTCTAACACCATAAATATTGGCAGCCCCTCAAGCCACTCAGTCATGCACTTGCCGTTTTCCAAGCTCTCCAACGCGATTTAAATCACATCCAAACAGGCTTAAACAGTCCGCCGACAAACCAATAGTAAGCTGTATTTTAACGATATCTCCACGATCATATCATGATACCAACACAATGCAGTCGCGGCCTCTAGTTCCTCTTTCTTCGAACTTCCACTCGGAAGTGGCAGAGCTCATGGTTCGATTATCGTAGGCATTTTGCTAGTGAATTAGGCTGCAATGCTGGACATACCTTTTCAAAAAAACACTTTTAAGGTTATGGTAAATATGCGCTACAAGAACAAGAAGCTGTACAAGAAGCAAACTTGCCTAAGTGATCCAGTAACCCCCTGCTGACCCTCCCCCATGCACTGTATGACAATTAAGTCTTGAATTGTACACTTTTTACAAAATGCTTCATTAGACGTTTTAGTCAACATGTTGATTGAACGACAATAAACAGATGATGAAGTTGAAGTATACCTTTTCAGGTTGCTAAGAAACATGCAATTTTAAGCCAGCTAATAGCATCAAAAAATGGCGGGACGCACTAAAATTCATACAAGTGAATACGCTTATTTATATTAATATTGGTTTTAATAATATTGTGACATGAAGATAATGTTCACTGAACTCAACCTTTATTATTATAATAAACAGAACTAATATGTAGCCTGTTTTGAGGAAGAAAAAAATCGGTTTGCCTAATGCACATTATCGGTTGCTACCCTAGTGCCCCTCAGATGTACTGTAGAAAACCAGTTTCGAACGTCTCTTATACTGTAAATTTGTTCTTGTGCTGCGTTCTAAAGTAAACTGAAGTCAGAAGTTACATTAATTCTGTTGTTTATTTGAAATTTATAGTACTGTAATACATTACGATGGGATTATTAACCGTGAAGTTCGCATAAAGTACATTGAACAAGAAGCTAAAGGTTTTTCAAGTCAGATGACCTTTTAATTATATTTTTTTCCTATCAAAAATGATTTACTGGGTTGTTAAAGTGAATTAGCGTATATTTTCTGTAGAAAAAAACATTAGATCATGTCTCGGATTGGATTTCAGGGAAGATTCGAGAACAAGCGTTTATTTCCGATAATCGCTATCGTATCATCATACCCTTATCCCGCCTGTGACGGGGTCGGGTCTGCGGGTTCTAGCCCTCCACTCCCGTCTATCTCCCACCAGGTCCCTGTCCACTCCACACACTGCCATGTCCTTACGGACAGCCTGTTCCCACGTCTGTTTCGGTCTCCCCTACCCCGGGTGCTACCGACCACCTGCATTTAATAATCGCTATCGTAAGTACCGCAAATAATCACGTTGTTATGAGGTACCTAATAATCGAAAATAATCGATCAAGTCATGTGATAAATTTATTTTTTGTCGTAAACAAGCTTCAATGCTATAACGGCGCTTTAGTTTAAGAGATTATGATGAACTTGTGAGCAGACTGTTCATTCGAATGTTAGCAGTTGGAGGAAAGGTGATAGCGCTCACTCGTTCTGGTATGTACAGTACATGGAAACATAAAGTAGCTTTTACTTTCTGTATAATGGCACACTTTATGTTTTACTAATTATTATCAGCGAGCGAAACTAAGGAGTGAGCCTGCGTACTTTGAGCCCAGTTAAAGTCGATTAATATTGTTTATTCGTCATCAGATCCCGACAATGCAAAAGCAAAGCAACTCCTGACCTTTTTCCCATCTATGGCTGGGTCGGGTGTCCATCTTGTCCCCCTGAATGGACAAAAGGGTGATATATTGGACGGTATTTTTTCGCAGCCGGCTGCCAGCCAAAGCATCATCGGTCTATTGCTCTTTGGGGAAATCCACCGACTCCAGGGGCGAGATCCTACACCTGGACATTTTGTCTCATCTACCCATTGAATAGTAGAGAGGTTTCTTTTACGTGCAAATGACATTGTACGTCACATGGGCCTCGGTTTTAATTCTTATCCGAAGGAAGGCGCATTCGGGGCTTCTCTCTCGCCCGAAAGAAGCCAACTCACCACTAACCTGGAACCACTGGTGCAGTAAGTCAAGCACGCTACCTATTGCTCCACCGAGGCGGGTCTAGATCCTGACAATGCATGGGTCGAAAATTTAGGATTTCAGGCCTGCATGATTCTGTTGAGTTCCGGGCGCCTTCTCGTACTCTATGCTTGTTTATATGAGACGGAAGTCTTCCTCTCAGTCAATACAAACCGCCTTGGTCAAAAGGCATTTCGTCTCAAGACCTGGAGCGAGTTTGTTTATCGCTTCAGCCGATGGGAAATAAAAAACAGGCGAAGCAGTTGATGGTAGATAACTGTGTTTTAACGAAGCCTAGGAACTTAGTGGGTTTAGTAGATACAAAGGGGCTGACAGTGACATTAGCACGCTACCGATAGAGTTTGTTAGTGCTGAGGCGGCCTACCACCCGCTAACTGCCCACCTCGGATTCAGGTAAGGGCTGGCATTGCTGACTATTGATTTCCTGGCTCACAGGTTTGGTCCTTGAATAGTCGGGTGAGGGAAAAACCTCAAATGCACGTTCCATTGGATGATAGTGAAAGTTGTAGGGGGATCCTGTTTAGTGTTTACAGGGTCAGACTGAGTAGGAAATTAGGCCCAAAGGAAGACTACAACAAGCAAAAATAAAGATAGCATTATTTGTGGAAAAATAATATAGACGGCTTATTGGCCCACTACAGATGACTACCCATCGGGGAAAACCTTGTATTCAATTAGTGCTAGTCCAACTCTGATCTTTCTATATCATCGTCATAACGGTCTTATTGCTTCTCCCCACCTTAGGTCTACAGCTTCGGATCTGTGATGGGAGCGGTTTTCTGGTTTTCTACCCGGTGTACGTATAAAGGCCGTGCCCGTGTACGTATTCGGTGTGCACACACCGAACTGACACACCAAACTGACGTGTGTGTGCAAAAAAAGTTTTTGCTCACACCAAAAATTTTAACTGACGGTGTGAAGAAATTTTATCACATCGGTGTGTCAATTCGGATTGACGTCAATCCGAATTGAGCGTGTGTGGGGTTGCTCACATCAATTGTTCACTTTTTTTGTTCTGCCCATGCCCAAACATGGATAAACGTCATTATTGAAAAATTGCATCATGGTAACGGTAGAATTACTGGTTGATGCGGACAATCAAATGACTTTACATGACGTTTAACGAAAAGGAACATAAGTACGTCACACACCAAACTGATCGTGTATGAGCAATTCATTCCTTCACACCAAATTGAACACATAGATGTGCACACACCGAACTGACACACCAAACTGATCGTGTGTGGCGGGCTTAAGACGGCCCCGAATGTTAGTCCTTTTTTTGATTTTGTTTAAGGCCATAAGACTCCTACACCTTGGAATTTTACCGACATAGTTATAATTTTCTCTATTTAGACTTAGAGTAATGGGCTCTTTTAAGGGTGCCCCATACACATTACCAAGGCTTTATACCCCATTCGACGGAAGGGGGCTTTTCTCCTATCCGAAAGAAGTCATGATCGACCCTACAAACATGACTTACGGATCAAACACACAACGACTGAAAAACGGAAGTGGGCTGTACCCGGCTTACCCTCCTACTTATGTACCTGCTGAAATTTCTTTAGTATTACTGAGGTAACCTATACAGTATTTTACCTCTCTGCTACCGTGCTTCCACGTCAATCTTTGATTCTTCCCATATTGAAAAAGCGTGCAAAGAGACTTTTTAAGTTGGTCAGAAATGAATCACGTGAACGTCACGTGAGACTTTTTTCCCCAAACAACAGTAACATTTGGATCCCGTGAGATATTAATTCTATCGGTGGACCAAGAGGACAATTGGAAGAGTGAAGCTTGAGGTAAGGCTTTAGGGAATAAATTTATTGATCACAGAAGGGGATAGTCAGACAACTGATTAGGTCTGAATGGTAAAAGAAGTAGATCAAAAATAACGTACCCATGTTGCAATGGCAGCACTTGCAGATGAGGTGTGAAGAAGGTAGGCAGAGGTCTTTGGGTAAGGTGTAATTCCCGTTTACTAGATCAAACTGATGAGTAGACTTGAATTTTAGGCCCTAAGAATCTCAATTTGCAAATGTATGTGAATTATAATTCCGGAAATGCATTAAAATGTGCAAGTTAGCAGTTTCGTTTAGGTGATAAGGGAGGGCTAGTTCGTGCTAGTGAAGTGGTTTGTATCTAGTTAAAAGGGAGCCGAAATATTAGGCAACCTTTTACTCTACCGTGATAGAAGAGGAAACATACCTGAGCCCAGGGCCGGCCTTAGGGCAAGGCGACCGAGGCGGCCGCCTTGGGCCCCGCGCTGGTGAATTAAATACACTTGGTACTGGGGTCCCTCTATCGTCTGCTGGCTTGGGCCCCACAAACTCTAGGGCCGGCCCTGCCTGAGCCCTTCTTCGGATGGGAAATGAAGCCATGACGTCGTTTGGTGCATATGATGTCATCAGCAGAACCATTTTTTGAACGGAATACGAGTATGTTGTTTATTGGAAATTCCCAAGTGTGGGATCTCGCCCCAAGCATCGGTAAACAGCCATTAGAGGTGAGTTCGTATACAGTCTAAGAGCAACAACGCCCGGGCGGTTTTCGGGACGCGGTTTTGCAGTTTGCTGAGGAGTAATGGGGAAATTGTTACAATATGGGACATGTGTGGTTGCCTAAATTTTCATAAAGTTTCAGAATTTTTTAAATGAACATGCAACCGTTCTTATCAAGATAAAAGTATAGTTAACGTTCCTACTGATCCATTCGTATTAAGGCGAGATTGAGATTAGATATTTAGGATTCCCAGAAGAAATAATAGCCCATTATAAGAACACTTAATTGAGTTTATTCCGAAATTTCATATTGGTGTTGTAATAGTGTTGCCAAAACGTAAAGGGCTTAATCTTGAAACGAATTTCACATTACAAGCGTAATTATTATCATTATATACCCAAAGAAGCTAATTTATCCCAAGCTGTTTTCTCCAGTATTACCTATTATTATGAATCAAATATCCTATTAACTTTGCACGCAAAGAGGACGTTATTGAATATAATCATAAATACAACACTAGATGGTGAATCTGCACATGTCATCTGGCGTGTACTGTACAGAAGTAGGATAAACGTTCATTGAGGTTGCTGTGGTTTAGAAAAGGATATGAAAGAAATACAGGTAGCGGTATTTACGAATTCGGTATTTTTTGCACATTATTAAAAAAGGGCAGTAAAACCTGTCTAAAGCGGATCGTGATCATTCCAGTATTTTTTTCCCTTTTTACAAAGTGGTGCGTTTTAATAAAACAAAGTAGGCCTACAAAAATATGATCATTATGGACAGTGCCCGATTTAGATATCGAGAGGCAACAAAAGCAACTCCTAACCCTTTTCCCGCCTATGGCAGGGTCGGGTACCCATTTGTCCCTCTGAATGGACACAGGGCGATATATTGGTCATAGCTTTTTCTGCAGCCGGTTGCCGGCCAAAGCTGCACCCCTAGGCTTATTTATCGTCGGTCTAGTGTTCGTTGGGGAATGCTACCGACGCCAGGGGGCGAGGTCCTACACCTGGAAATTTTGCCTCATCTACCCGTTGCATAGTAGAGAAGAATTCTTTTACGTGCACAACAAGGGACCTCAGTTATATTTTTCATCCGAAGGCGCACTCGGGGCATCTGTCTTGTCCGAAAGAAGCCAACCCACCTCGGGCCAGTATCGAACCTAGAACTACTGGCGCAGTTGCCGAGCGTGCTAACCACTACGCCACCGCGGCGGGTCCAGTTAGATATCGAGAGGCCCTAGACTATTTCAATTATGAGGCCCTTTTCTTAAGTTATGAAGCTGCCGGCTTATGATTTAGCCCGCTAAATGTTGAGGCCCTAGGTTTCAGCCTACTTAGCCTAGTGGTAAATCCGGCACTGATTATGGAATAGAACGATGAAAATTAAAAGTCCTTAAATAAAGTTACTCTGCCGCCACCCGTCTGGTAGCTCCAGCTGCGTAGCTCCATGTGTATATGGCCTTAATGGCAGGAGCGGCTTGTTGCGTTGGGCACACCAGTTCTCGCCTGTGATCACTGAAGTTAAGCAACACAGCCCCAGCTAGTACTGACATGGGACGGCCGCTTGGGAAAACTGGGTACTGCTAATACCCAAAAATCGTCGCATTAGTGTAGTGTCTGTGCAGGGTCTGCATTAGAACTATGGGAGTGGACGGGGCTGTAATGACCTTGTAGTGGACGGTCCCTAAAACACCAACGAACGAATACCCTTAATGGTCCCTAGAACTTCAGTGCATGTAGGCAGTCGCTCTCAAAATTAATGCCTTCATAGGTCATTTATGCAAACGGTTCCCAAAAATTATGCCGTTCCCGCGTTAGGTAGTTTTCAGGTTTAGGGTAGGCCTATTATCTTAAATAGGAAATTGTTCCGTTCCGAAATTTATTTTGCGTTTGCCCAGGTTTCTGGTTTATACGAGGTCCGGTTTAGGCAGGGTTTATCAGATGTTAAGCTAATTATTCGAAACGGCGATGTACGCGCGGATCCAGGATGGGGTTTTTGGGGTTGCAAACTTATATTCGCATTATATGTGAGGTTTAGCTCAAAACCCCCCCCCCCCCGTATTAGCTGAACCCCCCCTGACGAAAATCCTGGATCCGCCACTGATATGATGAATCCAGTTTTCTATACAATTCGATTCAGTGATTCAAAAACTGCGCTGGAATCTAAGGATAATATGTTCTGTGAAGGACATTGCTACGAGAGGGCGCTTTTAATCACCTGGTCTCTAACTGTGACCATTGTGCCAGATTCGGCCAGGAAGGAGCGTGCCGACGTCTAATCAAGTTAATAGTCTTTTGCTCCGCCGCAAATTCAATTACTGTAATATTTGCCAATTGCTTCATTGCTACGGAGATGGGAAATAAATTAGACTTAATAACGATTTTTCAGGTTATGATTCGCAAGAGTAAATGGAAAACAGCTCCCAAGTTGTGCGTGAAAAACAACACAACATTGTATGTATGGGTTCTTTCTTGAGGATAAAATGGCGTTTCCGTTTAGTTGGTTGAATGATTATCACTATCTCTAGACTACTTTTTTAAATACCTCCATACTTTTTTTTCCAAAGTGCTTATGAAAGGTCTTTAACGCAAGCTCCTATGGGTTTCAAAACCAACAAAACTGCATTTCAGCTCACTATGTTGTTTCACATGAACTGGTACAAATTGGATGCATGGACTAGACTTGGCTACTACTTGTTATCGTCGTTATTATTAAGATGTATATATTCTGCATCAAAAGGGGTCTTAAAGTACGGGTCGTTTGAAAATTTTCGGGAGTCACAGAACATCTGGGATAAATAAACATTTTCATAAGGTTTATAGAGTTACTTTCAACTTCCAATCGGGAATGTGGGTGCGCTCAATTAGAATCCTATTATGTCCTTGTTTTGGGCCGTAAATTGTAACAGTGAGCTGGAAACTAGTGGCAAATAAATGGATATCAAGGGCAAGAACTCGAAGACCCAACCTTGCCGTAAAAGGAATAAGGGCATGATGAGGAAGAAACCCTTCCGTTGTGCATGAATGAGGCTGTAAAATAGGACAATATTAAAAATTGGCGAGCATGTAGTGGACTGATTTTTTATTGACCAGGGCGAGAGTAGCAAACTTTTCGCTTAGTGAACCCCATGAACGTTCGTAAGGCTTGTGACACAGGGGTGTTTTTTTTTTCCAATTTTCAATCTAGGTCGGTGTTGAAACGGTTGACCTATGAGAAAGTGACGTCACACACGTTCACCTTTGCCAGGATCAAGCCTGCAAGAAGCCATAGACTCCTGAATCAAGTACGTTGCCAATGCGTTCTCAAGGCCCCAGGGTGGCTAAAAAGAGTAATAATAACGTTGGAGCCTTTAAGGCTTCAATAAAAAGATAGGGAAGAGAACAGCAGTTGTAGCACTCTGGTATCTCCACGGCGCCGTGGCGTGGAGTTGAACCCAGTCATCTGCTTCGGTAGTTTGGCATTTGTGTGCTTGGCTCGTGAGTTGATGGCTACAGGTTTGATCCTGGGAGAAGCAGGTGTTTTTTGTGAGT
Source organism: Trigoniulus corallinus (assembly GCA_013389805.1). NCBI lineage: Eukaryota > Metazoa > Arthropoda > Diplopoda > Spirobolida > Trigoniulidae > Trigoniulus > Trigoniulus corallinus. The sequence continues at coordinate 30,956,691 of JAAFCE010008833.1, read as the reverse complement.
GAGTGGATACGGATGAATTGTTGGACGGTATTTTTGTGCAGCCGGCTGCACTTGAGTCTTCCCTGCCTCTAGTTCGGTAAAGAAGTCATCCTCCTCGCTCAGGATCGAATCCGCCGAATGAGTCTGGACTATGAGCCGAGCGTTCAATCCTCTGAACTACTGAAACAGGCTGTCGTAGGCTGGGAACTGAGTCTGAAAAATAAGTATTGATGTAGCTGTTTTTGTTGTTTGTGGTACAGTTGAAATAGGCCCTATACAGAGTGCGTTGAAATGAAAAACAACAGCGTATTGCACATATGTACATGTGTGTACATAGGTATATATTAGACCCTATAAAATCCACATTGGTTGGTAGTTGAATGAGCTGATGAAGCAGATAATAAAGAACCCAAGTTGATTTTCTCATCATCAAGCGTCCGGAAAATCGTTTGAATTCACACCTAATAGAATCGAGCACAATGGAAATCAAATGTTGCTCCGCCATCTATATAGGTTGTTGCAAGGTTGAAATTAGGAAATCTTGTCTGTATCTCACTCATTGCTGTGTTGTAGTATAAATGGGCTATGTGTATACTAGCTGGTGTGTGTACAGCTTTATAAGATATAAAATGGGAAAAAGATTCACTTTGAAATCGACATATAGATAGAATTACTAGTGTATTGTACCACCACAGACTTGGTGGTGATGTGGAAATTTGAGGGAAGCGCAAGAAGTAGATAAGGTGAAATTGATGGAGTGATGCTGTTACTGTAGATAGAGAGAATGTATGTGTACCATCGCGTAAGGGTTTTTTTTTTGATTGTTGAAATAACAAGTTTAACTCAATTCGTCGTGACGGTGATCACTCTGATGAAGGCAGTCCCCTGGAGCCATCGCTACTGCTAAAGCCCGCGGCACTCAATCCAATTAGATGATACTATAACGAAGTATGAATTGGCGAATGACTTAACGAACATAATCATATTTCCATTGTATATTTGTTTACAAGACGGCACCAAATGCTATAATGCGTTCGACTAGTGACTGTATTAAAGGCACATAAAAAAAATGATGGCTGAATCGAAATGAACTGTAGCTTTTTTTTTCTCGAGAAATATATACAAGTGTGGTGCTTTTTATATACTCAACTTGCTACATATAGTACATATGATCTTGATTCAACAACATCTAATATTCGAAACTTTGATTCCACTAAATTTCATGCAATATTATAGACTTAATAACGTTTGGGACGTTTTAAACCCGTTCATACATCAGGTATTCCAGGTGAAGAGGTTGGTTTAGTTTTCGGCAAAAAAAATAATAATTTTTATTTGATTAATGTAATATTTAATTACAGTGTAGTTTGATGTCAATTTTTAGTTATTCATTTAATTATAACTATGATAATAAGGAAATTTGTAGTTGATGTGGTTCGACTATCTACTTCTTACCCACCGACCTACCTGTCTATCGCAGCATGTCAATTAAGGAATGTTATAAGATTACAAGATTTTATTCATGCAGTTCTTCTTGATGTAGAGTTTATTAATTTTTCTCCAAGTCGGTGCCAGGAAGATAAATGCAGGCTTTAATTTTCTCAGGAGGTTCTGAAACACCTACCTCTTCTTAGGACTCATCGTCTTCACTTTATGCTCTTTAAATTTATTGTAGAAAGTAAAAAACGTGTTTTATGCTACCATCTGTGCATTTTACTACGGACCGCTACTTCTCACGAGTGTCTCCATACCCTTATTCTGCCTGTGGCACGGACGGGTCTGAGGGTTTAGCCCTCCATTCTCGCCTGTCTCCCATCTGGTCCCCATCCAACTCGCACACACTACCGTATCCTTGCGTACAATCTGCTCCCACGTCTGCTTTGTTCTTCCCCTGACCCGGGTGCTTTCAATAACCGGCATCCCAGTAAGGGACCTCTTCTCATCTGCAGAAACACTACACTAATCCTCCTACGTTTTAAAATGTTAACTAATTCCTCTGTTTTCCTTGTAAGGGTCCCCACATTCCAGGTCCCTAATCTATGATTTTACCCTTTTCAAGGTGAGACAGCTCTGACTGGAGGCACTCCAGCTTGGCGTCTGGAACCCGCAGGAATATTGAACTGGTTGTCTGTAGTGGGATGTCGGCCCACCCCACAGAAAACACTCGATGCATTATCTGCCGTGTGAGCCAAGGTCTCTACCCCCATGGCATTGCGGATGCATGATAACGACCGGAGGCCCACTCACTCACTCCTGATGACCGCCGGTACTGGCGGTCCTGATGACCCCTGCACCATAAGTTCTAATTTTTTTAGTCGGGGTACCCGCCCTAAAATTACTAACCGTTTTTTCCGCACATGGGCGATACATTGGACGGCCTTTACCGCAGGCGGCTGCCGACTAAAGCTGCGACCCCTATGCTTATTTATTGTTGGTCTATTATTCCTTGGGGCGGTCCACCGACACCAGGAGCGAGCTCCTATACCTAGGAATTTTGCCTCATCTTCCTGTTGCATATTAGAGAGGTTTCTTTTACGTGCAAATGCCATCGCCCACCACACTGGACCTCGGTTTTAATTCGGAGCGTCTCGCCTGAAAGAAGCCAACTTCGATCCACTACGATCCTGGAACCACTTGCAAAGCAAATCGAGCACGCTACCTATTGCGCCACCGAAGTTCCACCGAGTTCCTAACCTAAGTTCCTACTCAGGTTAGGAACTTTTTTCCGAATAAAGGATTGGTTTTAACTTATTTAGTAGTCTATATGCCGTTAAGTACATTACTGGATTGATCTTCAACGAACTGAGGTTCCTCTTCAGCATATCAGAAAGAAACTACCCGTTTTGACCACAGTCGAACCCATGCCTAAGGGACATCGAATCAAGCTCTTTCAGTTGTTGTTTTAGGACCCTTCAACTACAACGGTCATTAAAGCCCTGCCCACTGCATAGTTCTAATGAAGAGTCTGCACAGACACTATACTGTTACGTCGATTTAGGTATTAGCAGTACCCAGTGTACCCAAGTGGTCACCTATGGTAATACTAGCAGGGGTTGCGTTGCTTAACTTTAGTGATAAGACGAGAACTGGTGTGTCCAATGCAATACAGCCATTCTTAACAAGCGCTTGAAGGCCCCCCCCCCATATACGATCAAACATTTAGCGCATCGACTGCGTTTGTGCAAACTTTAATTTCTATACGTTGCAGTTGTTTGTGCAAATCTCAGTGCATTCCGCAAAATTTTTGGGAGAAGATGTGCGATACGGAAGCTTCTTGCACCATAAGGTCTTTCCTTGGTCAACTATCCTTAAACACTGCCATACACGTTAAAACAGCTCAGTGATTCTCAACCACTGTGCCGCGGCACTTTAGTGTGCCGTGATGTCGGGTACCCATCTTGTCCCTCTGACTGGACACAAGGGCGATATATTGGGCAGTGTTTTCCCCCAGCCGGTTGCCAATGAAAGCTGCAATTCCTATGCTATTTATCGTCTTTCTACTGTTCGTTGGGACATTCCACCGAAGACGGGGGGCGAGCTCCTGCACCTGGAAATTTTGGTCCTCTACCCATTCCATATAGAGAGGGTTCTTCCATGTGCAAATGCCATCGTACTCCACACGGGACCTCGGTTTTACTTCTCACCCGAAAGCAGGTGCACTCAGGGCTTCTCTCTCGCCCGAAAAAAAGCCAACCCACCTCGGTACAGTATTGAACCAAAAACTACTGACACAGTTACCGAGCGCCACCGAGGCAAGTTTTTGCATAGGGTTAGGTTACAACTTATGTATTTTCTTTGGCGTTTGTGTGCCCCGAAATGTGTCGTTGTTAGTGTGCCGCCAAATTTTGAAATTAGTAAAAGTGTACCGTGGCGAAAAAAAGGTTGAGAATCACTGAAACAGCTTATTAAGCAGTGAGTTTATAGGCATGAGCCTGAGCCTGTTGCATTATAGTTATTGTGCAATAGGTCGGACACCGTGCAATATTATAACCGACAATGCATTAATATGCCTGCCAAGTGCCAAAATTTATATTTTGGTTGTATAATGCGGTGTTGGAACAGTGGGGTAGGCCGGCATCCCCCCACAGACAACCAGCCAATATTCCTGCGGGTCCAGACGCCTGACTAGGGTGTCCCCAGTCAGAGCATGTTGAATGGACCCGCAGACCCGACCCTGCAACAAGCGGGATAAGGGTATGATGATGATTAAGCACTGAGTTTTGTGCAAAACATTGCGGTCTCGCCCGATTTCTGTCAAACCGTTGCGCAATCCTTCTTGCCATAAACGATCAAACATTTTGCACAACACCCCTTGTTGCGCAAAATGTTTGATCACGAATCGGGGCCTTTAGCGATTAAGGGACTCTATCTTTTATTGGCCTTTGCGGGACATGTGAAACTGAAGAATACAGCAATCCTGCTTCGACGGAAAACGAGCTCCTATAATAATAGTAATTTTTGTTCATCAAACTAACAAAATAAAATTCGATATGGATGATACTTAGTGTGTGTCACGTGACCGCAAACTTTAAAGCCACCATCCATTAAGCTATTTTACTTTGCGCGATGGTTGACCTAGGAGACGGTTGTGGTCACGCAGTGCGGTTAAAATTTACGGAGGATTTTTGATGTCTGTAAGCGAAACCCAAGTTATTTCAGTCTCGTTTTTCGACAATAAGCAGTGTGTAATCAGTATAAATGGACCCCCTTGAGAAAAATAGAGAACGGTATTCTTACAACACAGGTTGAAAGGTAACCTTTTAGGACAGAATACGTAGGTCCGAAATCAGAATGTTAAAATTTAAACAAATATTTAAATATAACGATCTATTATGCAGTTTACAATTCTTGAACTTTTGAACTTGGTCTTTTATTAAATATAGCTTACTGAACAAAGATTAATCCACTTTGCATTTATTATAAGATTGTCATTGTTGACATCTCAAACTAAATCTGAAAAGAAATTGTAGTCTTTTTTAATTATATTATTTATTTTTTCTGTAAATAAAAATTATATTAAGTCAAGCATGCAAACATCACTTTTGATCCAATAATTAAAAAATAAATAACTCAAGATAATACCAATAGATAGCAACTGAGATATAATATTATTTGAATGTTTTACTAGGCCCTACGTTATTGCTTAGGCTAGGTTCAACTGTCAACTTGGTTTATTAGTCCAATTTTAGTTACCTCAAATTTCATTTCAAATAAGTGGATTATATTTTATATTATGCAAGTAAATAATCTCGTATTTCAATTGTTTGACTTAGATGCAGAATGGTGACTAATTTTTTTTAGGTTACGTAATATTGATGTCGGCCCTACATTTATCAGATAATCAGTAATGAACCATGTTGTCCTCAGAGCTGATATTCAACGGAGTCAAAACTAAATAAAGATCTCTCTCTATCTCTCTTTATTTAGTTTAATTCTTAAAAGCATAATTTATTTAAAATGATAATCTAGTAAAGGTTTTTTCATCCTGCGCAATTCTTTATCTAGAGCGTAGTAATTAACAAATGTATTGATGAAATATACAAAAAAAACGGCGGTGAAAAACATAAGGGGCTAAATTTCTCCTTTTTTTTCTCTTTGGGACGTTTTTTTTCATATGGTAGCAGGGAAAAGGAGCAGGCGGGAGAGAGTAGAAAGTGAGGTTGCTTTCAAGTTTTTTTTTTCTCCCAACTCTGTCTCCCTCCTCCCCTCAGTCGTCTCCTTTTCTCCCTTCCCGTTAATTTTTTTTTTATCTTACCTATAGGTGCCACCCCTCCTTGACTTATTGAAGATTTTTTCCATTGCTTTTGTGTATACGCCTGTGTTTTTTTTATCCAAACATCACTAACCGACCTCATGAAATAATAAAATCTCATAGGGACACTATATAGTCTCAACAAACTACGGTACTAAATCAATTCAGGCTTGAAAAAAAGCAGTCAGGCGTGTAGATGGGTAAAAATAGTGACGTTTCAAAAGTAAATATAATGTTAAGTGTATGGGCCCACTCACCTAATGTCGTACAGATGACTTTTTTTCAGGTTGAAGAGATATTTCGTATTTATGGATACGTTAATATTAAGAAAAAAATTTAAAATTCGATCTATATATAACTCTATCCCCCCTTATCATCCTCTGTCACACACGGAAACAGCCCTTTTTGTCCTCTGCCTTGGTGGTTTGGCAGTAACGTGCTTGATTCGTGAGGCCGCGGTTGCAGGTTCGATTCTACCCTTTTGACAGCGAAGTGAATTTGTTTTGTTGGTGTTTTTGGGACCTACAATGGTCATTAGAGCCCCGTCCATTGCGTAGTTCTGATGCAGAGTCTGCACAGACACTACGCTGCTACGACGATATTTAGGTATTAGCAGTATCCAGTGTTCTCAAGTGGTCACCCGTGCTAGTGTACTATCAGACGAGAAGGGTTGTGTCCAACGCAATACATCGGCTCAGCAAACCTAAAATGTGTTCTTTTCGCTCCCGGAGGATGAGAAGTAAAGTTGTGGTCCCGTGTAGTGTGTACATTGCCAGCACTGCACGTGTAAGAACCCTTTCTACATAGCGTGAAATATGTGTATAGATTGGCAAATCCACAACTATATGACGTAACCCCCTACTGGTAAATTACCGTCAGAAGTAACTAGCCTCATCCCTCATCCCTCACCAATCATCCTTCTCACTTCCTAAGTTTATGTTGTTATTGTTGTTTGTTGGTGTTTTAGGGCCCTTCAACTGCAAGGTCATTAGAGCCCCATCCACATCATAGTTCTTATGCAGAGACTGCACAGACACTACACTACGACGATTTTGGGGTATTAGCAGTACCCAGTTTCCCAAGCGGCCCCAATACTAGCTGGGGTTGCGCTGCTTAACTTCAGTGATCTGACGATAACTAGTGTGTCTCGCGCGATAAGCCGCTTCCTGTGATAAGCCTCATGACTAACTTAGTTTATATAGGGATAGGGCCCACTCTAAGGGGGGCAACCCGGACATTTGTCCGGGACGCCAACATTTAGGGGCTCCATTTTGGCTGTAAGTGTGAGAACAGAGCACGCGAACAGAGTGCTGCTTCAAGGGGCGGCAATTTGTCCTTTTGTCCGGGACAGAAATTTGTCTTTTTGTCCGGGGCGGAATAAGTGCTAGAGCAGGCGCTGATAGGGATGAAAAAGTCTGAAAATTGATCTTTATAATGACGGCTCTGTTGTTTGAAGGATAATAGCACTCGACCAAGCGCATTTACGTATGATAGATATATGTAGTAGATATTGACTATACATACGACTTTAGTGTTGGTTATTTCTTTTTCTTTAGAGAAGATGGAGAGTCAAGAAGAATTAATGTTAGAAAATAGAGGAAACTAAAACTGGGCCTTGAAGCGTTGAATATCTATTTTTTTATTCCATTAAAGTGCATACCCAAGTCTTTCTTGAAAGCAGCTTTTCCATGTATGTCTTGACTTCATCCCAAATACCTATAGGCTGGTTATGGGCTTGATTTGCACAACAAAATAGATAACCTGGATGATCCATTACTCGTATCACGTACTTGTTATTGAATTGTCGTAACGCTATTGGGTTAAAGCTACTGAAGGATAGTAGCAATGTGTTGTTTACGAATTTCATATATCTTGCGTGTATTTTTTTTCAGCGGCCCCTTTCCTAGAAAAAATATAACTTTGGCTGACAATAAAAAATGGTAAATGAAAAATGGTTTCAAGAGTTTCGGATAGACTATAAACAAATAGAAAATGGTGTGTATCATATTGTCTTAAACAATTTATTGTCTTTGATACCATGTCATCAAACTTAAATTATATTTGGATTTGCTTTTTTTACACATCTTAATGTTTCAATACTATAACTGATCATGTTACAAATCATTGAAAAAATAACCTTGTCTTTGTTTTCTTTTCTGAAGAGAAATGTACTCGCAGTTTTGCCGTTAAGAATTCATTAATTCGGTATAATTATTCTCTTCCTCAGATTTGCACATTTTGGCCATCATTGACACCCTCGAATGACTTCTTTTACTTTCAAATGTCATCGTACCCCAAACGGAACCTCGGTTTTACTTCTTCTCATCTGAAGGAAGGCGCACTCAGGGCCTCACCCCTCGAAAGAAGCCAACCCACCTCGATCCAGTATCGAGCCTGGAACCACCGACGCAGTAAATCGAGCACGTTACTTCCTGCGCTACCGAAGCGACTTCAGAGAGCTCCAGGGCACAGATTTTTTTTAAATAATCAGATTAAGTCCTATAGTCCTCCTATAACGTGTCATCACAAGTACTCTGGTATGTTTCTGTAAGTTTTGGAATGACAGCGTGCATGATTATTGAGATCATTGTATTCAAGTTCGTTCCTGGCTGTAACGGATAGCACCGTCCACTGATGGAGAATAAAATAATGGCTCAATGTGGTGTGCAAGCTGTCACAAGTAACGGGAAAATTTGTAGATCAAAGAATTTTATGATTTAGTTTAATTTATAGGGTTATTTGACTTTGGATTGCCCGCCTCGGTGGCGTAGTGGTTAGCACGCTCGGCAACTGCGAGCTAATGCACGCTCGGACACCGCGGAACCCGCACTTAGTGCTTCTCTCTTGCCCATTGGTAAGAAGCTACTCGTATCGGCCAGAATTCAACAGGGTACAGTGGATCAACGAGTCAAGCACGCTACCATAGAGAATCACCCATTAAGGTTAAGCAACGCAACCCCAGCTACTACTGACATGGGTGGCCGCTTGGGAAAACTGGGCATTGCTAATATGAATATGAATATGTAATCCTTTGTGACGGATACCTTGCTGGCGAGATCTTTTCATGCTGGACCCATATGCCCAGATCTCCACCAGCATCCCAGCAAAACCTTTGCCTTTTGCACCCATTCCAGCCGCTCCACCCCAGAACCTCCTCCAATGTGGGGGTTCCCCAACCCCTTCTGCAGTGATCCAGTGCTGGGCAGACCAGTATCACATGCCAGCCCTCCTCTCCACCTGTGATCTTTGCCATCCTCTGTTTCGTCTCCAGTGACCCAGCTCTTGCCCGAAACAGAAGTGAGCTCTCCCAGGTATTGTCGTAGATTACCTCCCTCTCTATGTTAAGCTTGTTCCCATACACCCTCAGCGTTTTCTTTGCAGCCCTTCCCTCCATACTCTGTCGCCACTGCCCTAACCCCCAATCCTTCACTTACACAATACCCAAAAATCGTCACATTAGTGTAGTGTCTGTGCAGTCTCTGCATTAGAACTATGCAGTGGACGGGCTCTAATGACCTTGTAGTTGGAGAGCCCTAAAAACCAACGAAAAAAAGGTAGAAGTTCTATGGGTACAGCGTCCAGAACTGAGGTGTAATAAATAGTCAAATATCGTGAGCCTCATTGATGCGAAGATGTTTGCGAAAACCGTTCCATGAATACTTGAGGAGCACTGAACATAGATCTTGTAAGTAAGTAAAAGGATTGCAGGTATGTGCATTTGCTGGCTTTTACAGAAATACTATTATATTTCACACTTAACTTGTTAACTTTTTTGGATAATTTTGTTGATGACATGTTATATTTAAATTCAGTGTGGTTTTCTGTCAGGTCAAAGCAGGACGTGTTCAGAGTGCAAGCTTTTGAATATATACAGGCCGTACGTAATGTGCACTTATCATAATGAAGAATTCTCACGACAGGTGCGCATTACTTTTATATCTGTTCTCTGTTGGAAGGTTCTGTAAGTTTTTAGCAGTGTAGTTTCGCCAGATAGGGAAAAATAAGTTCAGGATTGAAGAAGGAGAGCATTTGCCTAATTCATTTATGTTAAGAGACCTGATTGCATTATGTTTATAATGGTGTAATCCCATTGCCATTTGGCACACATGGTAATGCTTGGTTGGTATTGTCTGTGATGCTCTTGGTAGTCGAAAATAAAAATTTAACTTTAAAAACTACAGGAATAAGGATAGTGTAACCTTTCACATTTATTATTTTACTACTCTCACTCAATTTCAGAAAATTCCAATATATACTGTATGTATAAAATATGATTAAAGGAACCATTATCACATACCTTCTTATGTATCATGGTCTCTTATCATGAAGAGAATTTATATTCAGTCATATCAATGCAACATGTCAGAAATATTCACTATCTTAAAATGAATGGATGATAGAAGACATTTTAATAATGAAATGCTGTTTATTACGCGTTGGCTAACCCTTTTACTTACGCGTGACAGTGTCGGGAACTCAAGGATTCAGAATTCGACAGGGGTTGAGCTTTTTCTCCTAATAATTGCACCTATCTACACGTATCTCTATGTAGTAACTGTTCTTTCTTGCAAGAATAAGTACTGGCCACACGGGGCCACGGCTTTATTTTCCATCCGACAGCATACACACCCTAGAATTGTCCGAAAGGAGCCATCTGCTTCTGTCTGGATCGAACCTGCTCACTGCACCTGCAAATTATCCACGTGCGGGAACTCACCCCTTGACGTCGGTGGAGGAAACGGGCCCCAGTGAAGAAAAATAGGCCGACGAAAAATATCAGGTCGGCAGCCGACTGCGTAAAAACACCGTCCAACAAATCGCCCATGTGTTCCAAAGGGCACAGGATGGGCACCCAGCCCTGCCATATGCGGGAAAAAAGTTAGTAGTATCCTAGTTGGCGTTGGACAGAGGGTGGTTCTGCGTGAGTGGGGTGTCACGAACAGACAGAATTAGAAACGATTACATTAGAGGTAGCTTGGGGATGGGAAACATCACTAAATAGATGAGAGAAAATGGGTTGAGGTGGTATGGGCATGCGATGAGAAAGGGGAAGAGGAGGAACTGATTAGGTCCATTATGAAATTGCAGGTACAGTATTGGAGGCATCAGGGGTAGGGGAAGACCAAAACGACCGTGGGAGCAGGTGGTACAAAGCGACATGGTGACATGTGGAGTGGATGGGAGCCTGGTGGGGGATGGACGGGAGTGGAGGATTAGAACCCGAAGACCTAACCCTGGCACAGGCGGGATAAGGGTGTGATGATGATGATGAAGAGGAGCAGCTCTATTCGGGTTCAAACATTGTTTAGAGAGGAGTGTGAGAAGAAATTAGTTTCTCACCTTACCACTAGGTGTCACTTGCGTCTTCTTCCTGTCGATTTCGAACTTGCTTTTTTTTGTATTCTAGTTAGGGTTATCATTTTTTTATAGTGTGTTGAATTATTTTTATGTTAATTTTTAGTATGCCTTTTTTTCTTTATGCAGTATTCATTCATTATGTATGACACGTGGCATACTACGGTGTAGTTTTTCATTCCTCATATTTGAAGAGTTTTTTTTTTGGGCCATGTTTTCGCAATTCTTGTGGACTCTATAAACCATACATATGTTAGGCGTGCGTCGTGACGTGCGTTTCGCATCAATGTTACATGTAAGATATAAATGAAGTCTGATCAAAAATCAATTGGGCGAATTAAATTATTGATATTGTAAGCGGGCAACGAGCTTTTACTTTGTTTGTGTGGCCCACGCATTGCGATGGTTAGCGCACGTGTAAAGCTGGCCGCGTATGTGTGTATGTGTGTGCGCGGCATGTACGAGACTTTTTTCCCCCTATCTCCTTCAACCCGAAATTGAGTTTACGCTGAAAAATCTAATTTGGACTTAAAAGCAACGTTTTGATAGATGGTGCTTCATTGAAATAACGTTGTTTAGTTGAGCTGCGCACTCTGCGTGTGAGCATGCTAGTTTCAAACCTAATAGAAACACTGAAGACTCCTCCATTTCACCCAACTTGCAACGGGCCCCACTCTCTTCTTTCGTTTCTTCTCGTGTTGTGCTCTCCATCCTAATTTTGAATGGTTTGAATGTTACTTTTGCAACTTGGCATCTGTCTCTTAGTATGAATTTTCAAAAACAAATATCAATATCAGTATAAATAAATCTAGATATACAGCCCTGCAAAGCGTAGGGTATTAGATATTAATAATTGGAGCGCGAGAGTAGTGCATATAAGCTCCATATAATAGTCTGTGAAGACGTTTATTGGAAAGCGCACATCATGAAGGGAAGTATTATGACGAATTCGTTATTACAATAATTGTTAACCATTATTACTAAATATTATTGACATAACATCAGGGATAAATGTTCTACTTTGTTCGTTTACAGGTGAGCAGTTGTAGCCCTGGTCGAATTGGGTGATGCTTGTGAGGGAGTAAATTTTAAAACGTGTTTAACATACACTAATGAACATTAGTTTGTGGCCTTTATATTTGGGCTTAGGAGATGGAGTCCTTTACAGCAATTTCGGTGCGTGCGAGCGTAGCTTGTGGGGCATATTGCCAAATTCATGTATCGTACTTAAAAAAATTCACATTTAGTGGCCCCTAAAATCTATAGTTGTTTTTGCGACAATCCCTAGGCTTCCTTTCAACCTCTTTCTGAAGTTCAGCAACATTAGGAAGTGTTTTGGAGAATCAGGTGAGGTGATTGTTTATTAAAACCACTGGTAATCTAATGTTGAACCAATGTCGAACACCTTGACTAAGTACAGATCAAAAACAGATAATTATTACAGGACATGCATTCGACAGCTCATCGTTGAGATAATAAAAGAGTTGAGGTGATGATGTTGAGTCATAGAGAAATTCTAGAAAACCCAATTAAGTATTCATCATCTAGCATATAAATTGTCACTACAATAGAGGTTCTTTGTCGATGATGGTCCTTTTCATACGATATCCTTTGGTCATTAACTAGATCGCCCTCCCATTCGTTGTTGTATCTAAAGTAAATTATGAAACAGTTGAAATAGTTTTCCGCGTAATGAAAATTGGATAACTCGATTGAAAAACACCGCTATGCGTTCTGCATTTTTAATAATCAAATAAATGAAGCTATCGTCTCATTATATGCGAGGTAACAAAAATCATAGTTGTAGTTGGGATATAGTACAGCTGTTGTATTGATGAGATTAGAGTAATCATTTTATTAAGTTATCACATGCAGTCGATCGAAGGTAATTTTTCAAATTATTCTTTAGAAACAATGGTAGTGTGGCGACATACAAATGGCCCAACAAATTGCTGAATTCTTGCAATGCTTCGTAATTCTAGTAAGAAAATTTAATTTAAATCGACTACAATTTTCAATATACAATAACTAGTATTGAATATATTATTTGATGCCCCTTTCTAGGCGCTATTTGAGCTACTGTATACTAAGCTGGGAATATAGTAAGTCATTAATTCCATATCCGCCATTACTATTAAATTTCGATGTATGACTAATAAAGGATAACATGAAAGGGTTTCAATAAATAGATTTATTATACTTTTAAAGGGTTTATGTTGTAATTGCGATATAGTGTATGTAAATATGTGCATGACGTACTACATTGGGTTGGACCCCGACTGGCCTGAGTACAATTCCTGAATTGTGGATTTTACAGTTCTATCTTCTGTTCTAAATATAACATAGTGAATCACTAGGCCCTATATGATATCAACCTGCAGAAGAATATTCATGCCATTGGATGAACACGAAAGGGCACTGAAAGGATTCGGACATATGATAGATAGCAAGGGTTGTAAAAACCACTGTTCAACTTTTTGATTATGGCATCCTTAAAAAAGTGACGACCTGTTTGGTGTGGCATATTTTCGTAGCCTGAACATTGCTTCAACGTTAGTGTGCAAAACTCCCAAGATAAATTTTACTGCTGGCTGATCTTCAGCATTCCTTCAACATTCCATTAATTTCTGCTCATCGTCATCCTCATCATCACACCCTCTTCGTCTGATCACTGAAGTTAAGCAACGCAAGCCCAGTTAGTACTGACATGGGTGGTCGCTCGGGAAAGCTGGGTGCTGCGAATACCCAGTAATCGTCGCATTAGTATAGTGTCTGTGCAGTATATGCATTAGAACTATACAGTGGACGGGTCTCTAATGACCTCGTAGTTGACGGGACCTTAAACTCCAACAAACAAACAAACAAATCACACCCTCTACCGCCTGTGGCAGGGTCGGGTCTGCAGGTCCAATGAATATGCTCTGACTGGGGGCACCCTAGCCGGGCGTCTGGAGCCCACGGGAAATATTAGCTGAATTGTCTGTGGGGGGGATGCCGGCCTACCCTGCTGTTCCAACACCGCATTACACAACCGAAAGAGAAATTTTTGGCAGGTAAATTAATGCTTTGTTGATTATAATATTGCATGGTGTCTGACCTTTTGCACAATAACTGCAATGCAACAAGTCAGGCTCATACCCTTCATAACACCACAAATCTCTTTGGTTGTGACTTTATGTCGGTATTCAGTCAAGTAAAACCACTGTCCAGCAGTTCATCCATGAGTTCTGTTTACCTCCTTTCTGCCTTAAATTGCCCGATTCATGGATACGCTATCTTGCCATAGTCAGGAATAGAGGATTAGGTAAAGAAAAAAAATCACATGTATGAGGCCAAAAATTTTAAATTTGTGGATTAAATTGTGTCTTGTATAATGTATAGGTGGAGGCCTACAGTACTTCGCCTTTGACCGCAAATCACTTGCGACATCCCGAAACACTTGAGACTGCCGAGTACAGGTAGGATCGAACCTGGAACCTAAATTCATGCGGTAAGCTATTATAAGCTTGATGCGTATTCTTGAGCTGTCACTATTTTGAAATAATATACTGTATGTAATACGATGAAATTTCGCTGGTAGATATTTGTATTATTCTGTTGTTAACATTTTTTGCCGATGTAATGAACTAAAGCAAATTTGTATTTTTTAAAAATATTTGTAAGTTTCTGGTTTTAGTAGGTGCTAAGAAACATCGAGGCAAAATAATTAAAATACTTTTTTAAAATTCAATAGGATTTTTTTGCGATGTTGAGAAAATTGATTTAACTATTGTTTTAAAAACTTCATTATGCTTAGAATTGAGATAATTAAGAAGAAAGCGGAATTTCTTCAAAAGTTTTTTCCCCTCTCTCTTTCTTTGCACAAGTTTGATTACTTGATAAAGTTTTATTTTTCAATTCACTTTTGTACTGCTGTAACCCAATGCTAGTTTGTATGCTAAGCATTTCGCAGGTGCATTATTTAAACATTCAAGCTTTTGCCTTTATCTCTTTCTCTCTCTGTGTTTATATACGTTTTTTAAGATGTGCATATATATATTTAATTATTTCATTACAGCAATAGTTGCGCTTTGTCTTGAGCAACAGCAAATAATTTTTTTAGTTCAGAAAGGGATTTTTAATTGTAAGTACAGTAAACACGTACATACATAAACAAACAATTGTGATAACAATGGGCCGCTCCCTGTCATTGGTTTATATTATGCCACTAACAAGGTATAGCATCTTACAAGTATTATTGTAGCATTTTCAAAGTGTGCCGAGAATTACAGTTTGTTTTGCCCAAAGGGACTTCAGGGATGAAAGAAGGGAGAAAAGAAGATGGCGGAGGAAGAGAAAATAAAAAATCTAGGGACAAATTTTTTGGGGGGAAGAGAAATTGTACTCGTACTTGTCATTGCTGTGTAAGGAATTAGGAGAAAAAATTTTACGTGACATGTACTGAGAGGAGTTAAGGAAGAAATTTTATACAGTATATGGTTTGAAAGATGGTGTGAAAAAGAGATAAAAAAATGAAGGGTGGTAGTAATAGTAATGGTTGAGGAGGTAAGGCGATCTTTGTGCCTAGGATGATTGAGAATGAGATTGTGAGATGGTGGTGGTAGGGGGTTATGTGAGTGTGGGTAAGGTTGGTTGAAAATGAAAATGGAGCAGACTTGTTGGTAAGAGTATATATATATATTAGATCCCGGTTGCAATGCAGAGTCACGTCTCTCCGCGGGCCGTGTCGGATTTCTCGTCTAATTTGTCAAGGCAAACAGGGCCTAATTGTACAACTTCTGGTGAGTAAATTAACGAATGTAATGACGGAGCGTAAATTACATCAACGGGTAATTCGATTTACCTTGTGATTTGCAACGCTGTAATCAACAAAGGCACGGTGAAGCGAACGGCAATTAAATATTTATATGAAGATCTTTTATCATGGACGGGATCCGATATTATAATATCGTAAGAGGAGAAGGAAAATCCTATATGTTGTATTAGTAGTAATGGTAGTGTAACATACCTTGTTAGATTTTTCTCTTGTGTACTATCCTCCTTGTACGAGTACTAGTGCGACGACTACTACTTGGGGGTAACTTTAATATGTAAATTTAATGGGTCGTAAATGGAGGCTGCTCGTTATTTCATGATTGTCACGTCATCCTTACGGTAACTTTGATTTTCATTTGACGCACTAATGCCACCATGTTTGCCTTTTTTGGTTGGCGTTGGGTCATCACTAATACATGTTATTCACATTACCTAAATATTTGTGACAAATTTATTTATTTGGCCTTCTTCTTTTCCCACTTTCATTCCACTTGTGAATAAGTGATTTGATTTCACTTAGTACATTTGAGCTCACGAGTTGAATTTCTTCCTCTTTACCTAACTCTTAACCCACCTATGCAGGATGAAGACTCCATCTGTTCCGGAATTTGAAGCAGAAACAGAAGAGTGGAAGGAGGGAGAAAGAAATGGACAGAAATGGACAGGGTGGAAAGGTTAAGAGGAGGAAGAGAAAGAAACGAAGCCCCTGGGAAATTGAAGGTGAATTGTAGGGGTTGTTTTATATGGCTTTGCCGAATTAATGTCACAACCCTTTTAGTTACTTTGCCCGACATTGCATGGATAAAGCGGCCTACATTCTAAACCACACGAGTGAGTTAACAATTCACATTTACTGTATATGCTTTAAATGTTAGATCCAAATATTAGATTTACTGAAAATTGTAAGTGTTTGAAGTAACATCGGAGGTCAGTAGTTGGTTCGATCCTGGCCAAGGCCTGTGGTGATGACTACATCCGTATTTATCAGTAGTTTGCATATCATTCCTAAGTAATTGGAAGTCTCTATTGGAGCGTGAAGTAGGTGGCGGCTCAATTATAATTGTAAATAATTGTTATTACTCATTTAAAAACCGACAAGTGTCTAGTTATATCGTGAATTATTACAGCCAGGCTTTGGTTCAGGACATGTGTACTACACGTTGTTTGAAGAGTGCGGTTGCCAAGATTTATTGCAGATTCGCCAATCAGTCAGGGTTTTAATTTATTTCACAATTACATTGTCTGTCATGGGACTGGTCACACATTAGGCAACACAGTTCCAATTGGATTATGAAGTTTTGCAATATTTATAGATTATGAAATAGTCTTTATGCAACAAGAAAAACAACCCCTAGGTTATTTTATGTAGGAGGTTTAAGTATGCTAGTAATCACATTTTAACTTATTTCTGAGAATTGGTGAATTCATGGAAGTTGGCAGTAAATGTTGTTTGTAAAAATATTTTATCATTCTAGGAATATCAAATTCCGTGGTATTGGGTTTTCTCCATCCAAGACTTTCAGTCTACGAAATGTAGATGGAACAAGTGGGACCAACTATGACACGAATGTGCGTAGGGGCACCTATACAACGCCTACACTTGTTCTTGTCCTGTTGCAGTTGGTCTTGTTGAGTGAGTGAATTCCAGAACATTCATGTTATTGTCAGTTATGCTTTAATCGCTCTATCAAATAATTAGTTTGTATATGTTTTTTGCTTTCAGAAAATCGTGATATCTGTTGAAAACTGCTGATAAACATCCCGGACCATAAGAGGCAGAAATTCAGGGCCAACGTAAGTGGGCGTTAAGGTTGGGCACCGCATAAAGGTGCAGCATATTTCGCCTATTACTTTGAAACATCTTTGCGGGTTTAAATGTTCAGTTAGCTTATTGGAGGAGCGCTGAAAAGCTGTTCGTACAAAGTTAACGTCTATCCTTCAGAAACATTATCATTGTAGCTCCTGAGAATTTTGGTCTACACTCTTCTTCGTATAGAAATGGTTCCTCCACGTTCAGGTCACACCTTTCAAACCATTCAGGACTGCAGATTTACTTCCCATACGGAGTAGAAGACGGGCGCATTTGAGATTTCCTGGCTATTCTTTCCCGCATCAACCTGAATCAAGATGGAACCTGTTCACGATGATGTAAAGTTTTGGTTCTCAAACCGGTGGGAGTCGCGGAGCCCTTAACTGGCATCTAGTTCGATCGCGGAACCTCTGTTTGATTCAAGCAAAGTTTTCCCTGCCATAGCCGGTTGGCGAGCCGAGCAAAGCTGCAACCCTTATGCTTATTTATCGTCGGTCTACTGTCCGTTGAGGCATTTCATCGACGCCAGCGGGCGAGCTCCTACACCTGGAAATTTAGCCTTATCCATCCGTTGCATTACTATAGTAGAGAGGTTTCTTTTACGTGCAAATGACATCGTCACTGCACGGGACCTCGGTGTCACTTCTCATCCGAAGAAAGGTGCACTCGGGGCATCTCTCTCGCGCACCTCGGTCCAGTGGAGTCGCTAGGGTTGGCGTCATCCAGTGCGGTGACACCATGGTGTCACCCCCCCTCTCCCGAAAAAAAGCCGCTTCTTCTGCTTTGGTGTCACCCCATTTATCATGGTGCGAGTGGTGTCACCCGGTGCGGCCCGCACTCCCCGCACCCCCTAGTGATACCACTGCCTCGGTCCACTATCGAACTTGCTTGGGAAAATTGGGTACTGCTATTACCCAATAGTCGTCGCATTAAGGTAGTGTCTGTACAGTATCTGCACTAGAATTATGCAGTGGACGGGGAGCTAATGCACTTGTAGTTGAAGGGCCCTAAAACACCAACGAAGCAAAAACATCCACCCAATGTGGCAGCTGGCGCATGCTCAATTCAAAATTTTTCCTGATACGCTACGTGCGCAGCACATTTACGTATCTAGCAAACTCTCCAATAATAAATAACAATAACCAACAGTCACTTGTACCTGGTACCTGACTACCCTCTTTAGTGTAGAGGCATATTACTCCCTCCATACTTTCAGGGTGAATGAAATCGTAGCAAGAAATTATCAACCGGTGTAAAATACAGAAAGAAATCGGTGTTTTATGCAAAATGACAGCTCTTTAATGTCCCTTTGGTCTTTTCTTCTGAATTTTAGAAATATGCTGTATTTATTGTCGATCCTTCCTTGTAGATGTACATCTACTCTATTTATTGTAAGAATACTAAATCGCGTTTATAAATGATATTAGAGGCCCACTGAAATGTAAGTTGATTCAACGTCCATTAGGTGGTTTGCACACTATGCATTACAGCAGTGTGCAACTTAGGATTCTATATTCTGTATGTGTAGTATGTATTGTTGATAGGGAGCTGTGAGCGAGGCTTAACCGCAATGTTATCAAGAAGGTATTTTGTGGTATTAAGTTATTTGACCAAAAAAGACCACATCATATCTATAAACAAGCTAAAGAGCTTAGGCTCTTTACCACTCATATTCCTGATATGGGATTAGAAGCAAAGAAATGCACTCACAGATCCCTATTCACCCCATAATCTTATTGCTATTGGAACCATGGAGTCACCAACCCCAAAAGTAAAAATATATATATGCATTCACTCACTTACTCTATCTCTCTCAACCTCCTTCTTCTTTCCGTTCCCCTCTCTCTATCATTAAAATTAATAAATTTTTCTAGAAAAGTATCCTTCTTAGTTTCTGAGCATCTAACATATTAGGAGGTTTACGAAAGTAGTAAAATTGTACCCAATTTTGTAAACATCCATCTCCACCCTCTGTCATCTGCAGTTTGTTGCTTTAATCTATGGTTCCTGATCTATTTGTAAGATCCATCTAATACAAATTCATATTTATTGTTGGTTCATGTGTTACAGGCCAATGCAGTGGCCGATTAAGCATTTTAGAGGTCTCCAGCGCAGCCGTAATTTGAGCCCCCTCTTCTGGACCGGATTTCTTAATTTTCCGCCTGTAAGTAACCGTCGAGCACTTTGTGTCTAAAATGAAGTTAATCAGAAATGTTTTTGGTGTAATTGAATATTTTATTACTCGCTGTTTTATAGGTAATCAGGCCTTAATTTCCGGCAGTCACCTAATTTTTAGAAGTCTCTAAAGCTCGGACACTTTTTACGTGCGTTGAAGGTAACCCCCAACTTTGTTGCATACGAAATATAAGTAACGAAGATCGAGGTGCGCCTGATCGAATCTGATAACACATTTCTCTTGGGCGATTTGATTATTTAATGCCGGCCTGTCGACTCTGAGGGTCATAAACGGACTCCAAGAAAGATGACTACCTCCTATCCAACATGGGATTTTTTTCTCTGGTCTCTCCATCACTTTGCCACGTTAAGAGCTACTTTAGATAAAGTGGTAGCAACGTACCACACTTCACACTTCACTCGATTCTTCTTGTCCGAGAAAACCATCCGGCCTCGACACCCAGGATTGAACCCGGACATGATGAACTCAAATTTGCTCGAGTTTGCTTTCCGGTGAAAAGTAAAATCAGAGGTTTGCCGCTTGTCTAGGACAAGGTGTAGTGTATAACTAACACGTCCCCCTGTTATAGGCGGGATTGGTTTGGCTTATTTCATTAACGTCGTCCTTTTAATTGCTGGAAGTAATGCACTAACGTCAGGGGCTAGCTTCTACGTCAAGTTTATACACATATTGCAGCCCACTTCGGTAGCTTAGTGGTAGTGTGGTTGATTCTTGAGCTCTTGTTGCGGGTTCGACCCTATTACCTGATGCCTTCGTCGTGGTTCTATAAGATGTGTGCAATATAACCTGCGGCCAAGTTGCGTGTGCGGCCAAGTTGCGTGTGCGGCCAAGTTGCGTGTGTGCGGCCAAGTTGCGTTGGACACACCAGTTCCCGTTAGATCACTGAAGTTAAGCAGCGCACACCCACGTCAATACAACTTGGGTGGTTGGTAAAGAACGTTGGGTGCTGCAAATTAACCCTCTTCCTCGTCCTTTCACCTACCTCCTCATCTCCCGCGGGCAGCCTCCTAAGGGGTTGACCTGTTATGGCTGCCTGGCTTACACCCTTACCCACAAACTAATCATACCAAACCAATCTAGGTATAGAAAAGCCCTTTCTACATGAAGAGCATAACCTGGCATAAATCACTTAACACTAGCGTTAAGTGATCAAGTAAGTTATTACCACCAACCCCTTCCCCGTCTATGGTAGGGTCAAATGCTCATTTTGTCTCATTGAGTCACAAGAGAAATATGTTAGATGGTATTTGTACGCAGCCGGCTGCTAATCGAATGCTGCAATCCCTTTACTTACTTATCGCTGCCCTATTTTTCGTTTGGGCACTTTCTTCCAGGAGGAAACTTCCTTCACCTACATTTTACTAAACGTAGTAAAGGTTCTGTTACGTACGGCGAGCTACAGAGAGCTACGGCTTTACTTCTCATCCGACAAAAGGCGCACCGGGAACGTCTTTCTTGCCCAAGTGAAGCTACCCACTTCTGTCCAGGATCAAGCTTGGAACCACAACCGCAATAGTCCAGCATACTATCTTAGCACCACTGAGGCAGGTAAATAACTATTATTTTCAACTTTATCCCCTTCTTTTTTGCTCTGTGTAGGACTCGCCTTGGTGTCGCAGGAGGTAGCATGCTCGATTACTGCGTCAGTGGGTTCGATACTAGATCGAGGTGCGTTTACTTCTTTCGGGCGAGACAGAGAGGCCCTGAGTGCGCCTTCCGTTGGATAAGAAGTGAAGCCGTGGTCTCGTAAAAGAGCCCTCTCTACTATGTAACGAATAGATGAGGCAAAATTCCCAGATGTAGGAGCCCGATCCCTGGTGTTGCGTGCTCCAACGAATAGTAGACCGACGATAAATAAGCATAGGGATTGCATGTTTGGTCAGCAGCAGGCTGCATAAAAATACCATGCAACAAATCGCTCGTTTGTCTATTCAAAGGGACATAGATGGGTACCCGACCCTACCGTAGATGTTGTTGCTTTACTCTATGTAGAAAGGGTCCTTTTTCATGCAGTGATGATATAGTATGGAAGCACCCGGTTATTGGAATCACCCGGGTCAGGGGAAGACCAAATCAGATTGTACGTAAGGATACAGTAGTGTGTGGGGTGGATGGTGACCTGCTGGGAGTAGCGGGCTAGAACGGGCCAGGGGCTGATCCAGAGGTGGATGGGGGAGCGCTTCAAAAAAAAATGCGCCCCAAATATTTTCAAATACAGTAGAGTTTGGCTATAGTGAACCCGTTAATACCGAACTCGTGCGGACAAGTTGTGTTGGACACACCAGTTCTCGTGAGATCACTGAAGTTAAGCAACGCAAACCCACGTTAGTATCAACATGGGTGGTTGGTTGGGAACGTCGGGTGCTGCAAATATCCCCTCTCCTACACGCTTTACACCTACCTCCTCCTCACCTGTGAGCAGCCTCCTAAGAGTTCGGCCTGTTATGGCTGCTTGACTTATTCCCCAACCCGTTAGTGTGTAAGAAGCTAAGGTCCTCTACTGCCCCTTAGAAAATGTCCTATCTTCAGTAGTTTAGCCAACTGCAGATTGAACTGGCAGTATAAAAATAGGAATAGCAAATGCAAAAATGTCTCATCAGTTGCAAAGTTGAATCGTGCGTCAGTTGAAATATGCAACGCATTGAGGCACTGAGGGGGGAACAATTGCTGCATTGCCCTCCGCTGGATCCGCCCCTGGAACCCGCAGACGTGACCCCGCCACACGCGGGATAAGGGTATGATGATGTCGAATGTGTGCATTTATCCTGACTAGGGTTGACCTAACATTTTTATTTGTTTTTCTGCCGTTTTATTTGTTTCATCTGTGTCGTCCTCGTTTTTTTCTTTTTGAAACTACTCGACTTGTAATGTCATTTTGAAATGCATCGTATATTCAGGTTTTATTATATACTGTGCACCTCTCCCGCTCTCTCTCTTTCTTTCTCCTCTTTTATAATGTTGCTTAAAATTCTGCCATTCATCTATGACATTTATTGGAAATTTGCTGCAGCAGTTTTCGAAATCGATTCAAAGGTAGAGTTGTGTGCAACCGATTAATAAGTTCAAATATACAATTTTATATGTTGAAGTTATAAATTATTCCTTAAATTATATATGCGAATTTCTCCAACGCCACCCCGCATTCCTTCAGAAAATGGAACTTTAGATGCACTCCAACGGTCCCACATGTCTTTATGTGAGACATTAATAACATAGAGGTGGTTGTTTGACTTATTCATCATCGACCTATCCCCGTTATTTAAAGATCTTCTTTATTCGATAGGTGGTACATTTTTTCATTTGGAAAGCAGAGAATTTCTCAAGTTTTCGTGTTGAGAATCGAACCTTCAACTTTCTGTTCATGAGGTAAGTATACTATCATTGGCCTGCTACAATATTTTGGATAGCTAGTGCTACATCTCATTTTCTAAACATGCAGTCTGCATCGATACGATTCTGTTAAATAAACTGGGTTCAATTTGTAATCTTAATATACCTGTACAGACTCCATAAAAAGTGAATTTTTCATTACTTGTAATTAATTAACTAAATTAGTAGCAATTCATATTACTACGCCTACCTGTACAGTAGTGTTTGCCCCCCTCCCTCTCTGCCAACTACAGTAACTAGTTTTTTTTTATTTCAAGTTCTAATTAGCTATTTGGTTAAAAGCTTAAATGTGTAATAATAATAATTAAAGACACGTAATATTTTACCGTTATATTTCTAGCATTAAAAATATATTACCTGTTTATAATAAGGGTAACGCAAAAATCTAATTGTGAGATTCCGGTTCGGCATTTTAAATTTGGATCACACGAGAAGCTCCACCTTTTCAGTGACGTCAGATGCTACGTCAGCGATGATGCCACGCCTCCAGCCTGCAGACAACGTGATAGTTTGTACCAAAACCACATGACTCTCATATGATGCTCTTCTGTAAACACGTTTTCATGTGAAAGGATAGATTTTGATCTTCGTATTTTAAGTGAATGTGAGTATAATTTAACAGACACATTTGTCTTGTTCTTTTTATTTCCGTTGGTTGTGCTCAAGTGTCATCTCTCAGCACTTTATTTGGAATAACTTTTGACAATTTGATTATTGAAATAAGTTTTATTCCACTTCATCATTTCGTTTCTTTGACGATGTGCAAAGAGTTGAATTCCACATGAACAGAAAAACAATTTCCAACAAAGGCCCACCTATACTATTAGTATTTAAAATAACTATTGAAACGTTCAAAGGTAAGTGAGATCTCATCATCGCATTTTTTTTGGCATTTTCTTATATGATCTTTGTAGTTGTCATACTGTTAGAGTTTGACGGGAGTTCAGTAATAAAATTCCCCACTATCTTGCCATCAGATATTACAATTATCATAAATTAAATTTAACTAAATGAGATATGTACTCAACTATGCAAAGGGTAGGGTTCGCTTGAAAATAGTCTGAATTATTATAAAGATAAAATTGTGGCATATATTAGGTAGGATGACGATAAAAAACACTTTGACTCATCAATATATGCTATAAATATAGTTTAGCATCGTCTTTAAGAGTTAATTATTCTTATTTTAGAGTTATTCAAGTTTTGATGTGATTATCCTTGTAAATATATTGAAAATTGATGCTTGTGTCATTTGACTTTTTATTCTGTTAGTTGGTGAGCTGGATGTGCGTGCAAAGTTTTTAACTTCACTCATTCTTGGAAATTAATTAGTTTATGTAAAATGAATTAATTCCTAATTCACTTCCTGTCTCTGTAATTTGGTTATTTATTCGTCTGCCAAACTTGTTAGTTGACTGATCACAAGGGAAATTTTGTCAAGAAACGACACAATTGCATCTAGAGAACGTGAAATGCCTCGTTTGTTGTTCACTTCCCTGCAAGGCAGTGATGTTTGTATGGTTTGCTCTCCTCTATAAAATACCACGTGTATCGAAAATTTCGTTTACTCTGTGCCTCGTTTTAATTTCAAATTCAATTTAAAGTTTAGAGGCACACTGAATTATCAATAATAAATTTACATAAATTGATACATATTCAATATTGATAATGCAATTGAATTTAATATAGTATTGGGTATTCAACTTGTGATAACCAATTTTGTGATATTAATGAATTTCCTCTCTCTCTCTTCATACGCTCCTAGATTTTATAAAGGTGATTCTCATTATATATTCAATATAAATTTCAATCATGTAATTGACTCCTGTGTGTAGGGAGGGGAGTATAATTTAAACTCCAGTTTTACACGTTAAAGTTGTAGCATTGATAATCGGAATGGTCTCTAATGCCATTGACGGATTAAATTGTCATATACAAGTATATGATTGTTTTAATGTGGTAGATCGTGAAATTGGTAGTTTATTATTTAAAATAGCGCTCAAAGTAGTTTAGCATAGTGCTTTATATTGGGTCATTATTAAGTAATTTTATACACAGTGGGGTTTAATTTTCATTTTGGAGATGTAATTGAATTCTGATAAAGGTCTTGGTTGCAATGCATGTTTTATTATGCTTGCTAAAATTAGGCCTTTTACCATTGGTATTTGAATTGATAATTCATTTTACACTTGTTAAGCTGATAGGGATTTTTTTTAAACTTTCATTATAAGTATTTAGTAACTTGATTTCGTATGTAATATCCTCCACAAATGACGTGATAGCTCTCCGAATCTGATCAAGTCAATCACCGTGCTTGCCTTTGCAGTTGAGGCGTTAATTAAATCTAGCAATTAGCTTGATTACGACCCATTCACATACATATGTATGCCTACAGCACACCAAGTATAATTAGATTTCTAATATTAATCAGACAAGCATATGCAAGCATCGTTATGCAGCTAAGGAAAGGTTTCACAGTTTGTGATTTAAGATGAAAATATACATGCTCTTGCTTTCCCTCTCCCTCCCTTTCTCTCTGCATCCCGTCCCACCGTACCCCTCATCTCTTTTATGCAAGTATTTATAAATCTTATAGCACCTCTGCGTATATGGTATTTTTCCTCGATACAGGAAAGTGCCTCGAATTTATCTCAATTGAATAAAACCACTGTGGTGCGTACTACACACTAGGGACCAGTTTGGAAATGCTTCCTCCTCCCTTCTCTCATTTATAATTGTGGCCAGTAATTTTTTCTTAATTCCCATGATACCTTTTCTTACGATTTCCTCAATTTATATCTTCAGTGTAATTTATGCTCCACCCCATTTTTTCTTTGGAAATTATTCATTAATATGTCAGCAATGTGTCAATTTCATTTCCAGGAAAAATTTATAATGTTATTTAATAGCATTTCCGTAATATGAAAGGATATTGTGATAAAGGTAGCTTTTATTTCGTGTTGCGATATATTCACCTGGCTGTTTCGGTCTTAAAACTCAACCCTTTTGTAATAATTACAGTTCGTTAATGATGCTTCTACCCACTTTCTTGTCAATTTGTCTTAGGTTTAATGCAATTGTTTTTATGTTTCAGTTAACTGTGGTTGATTTTTTAAAAGTGAGGGCTTGTAATCTTCTAGTTCCTCTACATGAGGTAGGTTAGGTAAGGAGATGTCATCTGGTTTCCCAAACTCGACATTGTTAGGCGCGCAAGGATGACACGAGGTGTAGGAAGGGCTGCTACGAGGACCATGAATGGGCTCAGATATCTTTACATTGATATTATGATGACATTTTGTGAGTAGTGAGGCAGTGAAATCAGTGATTGACTTATTCTAGGACACATTGAGCAGTTGGATTAATTACTCCTGCCAAAATCTTGAAAATCTGGCGCAGAGGCAGTTTCCCCTTTTTCTATCCTGCGTTGGTAAAGAACGGAAAAGCCAATATTAAACTATCCCTATAATCAGGTAATCTCATTAACAAGCCCTGTACTGAAACTTGCAGGATAATACATTTGCACTAAAGTTTTTTTGAAGTGTTATATTACTCTTATAGAAATAACCTCTTCTTTATGTATAATTGTTGCTCTTTTTTGTTGCTTCCCCCTCCCCCCCGCCTACTTTGCTGAAATTCCGTGGCCCTTCTTGTTGAATAAGATCCTGATTGCAGGTAACCTTCTAGTGAACAGGTTTAAACATTCACAGAGGCGATACACTTTTTTCGGAGGCGGTTGAGTAAAATCCCAATTACACCTTCCAATTTCAAAAGGGAAAAGAAATGCGCAAGTCGGCAAAATTTTCCGGTATAGATCAATTGTTGTTGTTGTTTTAGGGCCCTTCATCTACAAAGGTCATTAGAGCGCCGTCCACAGCGTAGTTGTTATGCAGAAGCTGCACAGACACTACACTAATGCGACGATTTTTGGGTATTAGCAGTACCCAGTTTTCCCAAGCAGCCACCCATGTCAGTACTAGCTAGGGTTGCGCTGCCTAACTTCAGTGATCAGACGAGAACTGGTGTGTCCAACGCAATTCACCGCTCCAGGTATAGATCAAATTTGGTCTCCTAGGATAGCAGGATTAGCACAAATAGGCTCTAGTTAACTACACTACTAAACCCTTTTCTCAGTTAGTCCTTTTTAATAGAATACCTAACAACCTGGGGTCGGCAGCCGGTTGCATAAAAATACAATAAATACTTGATTCAGCCAGAGCGGCTGTATTGCATTGGACATCCCAGTTCTCGTCTGATCACTGAAGAACGCAACACCAGCTAGTACTGGCATGGGTGACCACTTGGGAACTGCTAATACCCCAAATCGTCGTATCAGCGTAGTGTCTGTGCAAACTCTGCATTAGAACTACGTAGTAGACGGGGCTCTAATGACCATTGTAGTTGAAGGTCCCTAAAACACTAACGGAAGAAAAAAATCGATTCGGCCATAGGCAAGAAAAGGGTTAAGAATGATGATTATGAAATGAGTAACATAAATTAGCACTGGAGTTGCTTTTGTCTTTTCGTTTTAATCTTTATAAATTAGTGGTATTTTGATAAAGTTTATATTTTTTTTATCAGATTTAATATTCGTAAGAGTTATGAATTAAAATGTTGGTGTTTTAATGTTTCAGAATGAAATCAATAGATTTTGAATCAAACTATACTTGAAATGAATTACTTTTTTTCATCACTGTTAATTAAGAAGGTATGTTTTTATGTATATTTATAGACAAAATTAAGAGACATACCACGCAGACAATTTCTTAGTAAATATAAAATAATACATTTTTTCTTATTGACTTTAAATTAAAGGAGGGAAAAAAGTGAGTTGCAACGTTGTGAGGCGTATGAATTAAATGCTATTAGTAAAATCCCAGAGTTTATTTCTCCCCATATGCTGCTGCAGGCCAGTATTTTTTGTTACTTTTTAACTCATTGAATAAAGTGGAATAACGTCGAAATTCATGCGTTAATAAAATTTATAACTTGTTAGCAATTCACGAAGAAAAGTCTGTGTAGACTTTTAAATTTGCATAGAATTGACTGTCTCTCTCTCTTTCTCTCTAATAAATGCATAAATTTAAGTATACATCGCTCTATAAATTTGCCGTTTATTAGATTCCCATTAGCATGTGAAAATTAGATTTAATTATTAAACAGGACTTGTTAAATATTTACGTCAGTCCCTTCTGCTATATAGATATTTTATATTGAATTTCGATTTCGTGCTGTGAATGTAATTATGTGATTACAAATTCAACTCTTTTTGAGTTAATTTTCAACCAAATACATACATATCCTATATGCCCTCACTAACTTCACTTCTAATAAATATACAATATATTAATGAATTTTTATTTCATTTTCATGAATTGAATGAAAACACATTTTTGACCAGTCTAATGTATTTTGAATCTGCCATTACCTTACTGAAATATAATAATTTTATAATATTTTCTTGTTAGATTTTTAGCTAAAAACAAGATCGAGAGGGGGGGGGGTGAGGCTGAAATAGAGATGATAGAACCTGAAAGGAGGGGGTTAAACTTGTTTTACATCATATATAATCTGAAAACTATCACTTTATATTTTGTTTTGTAATCAAATTTCGTATTTCAAATACTGAATTTTATTTCATTTCTGATATAGACGTGTGTGTTTGCGTGTTTGTTTGTCATCTGATTTGTGTTACAATCAATATATCTAATTTAGATCGAATTTCTTGTAAATTATTTTGTCAATTTTAAACTTTGCCACGATGCATGATTGAATTTACAACGTCAAAAACAAACATCTACGTAAAATAAATTCGTTCTTCCTATGTAATTTTATTACAAATATTTCGAATTTTGGTTCGTCTAGTCCCAGATACAAACAAAAAAGCTCTTTAGAGATATCAAAAATATTATATTTGATTATGTTATTTTAATTCTATCGCACACGCGTATATCTAATATTTGAAATAGAAAATCACTTTAAAAAATGTGTATTTAACAAGGGCGGGAAAATTTCTCGATTTTATGTTAGGTGTTTCCGGTCATTTTTTTTGCAGAGACTAGTTGGTTAACCGTACGACCGATCTCCTGCCAGAACGATGCTGCCGAGACACTACCTCAATGCGACTAATGAGCATGCGCACCGTTTACCTGGTTTTCAGATGATGTCATTGCGCATGCTTATTTTTAAGTAGCATCGTTTTGGGAGGAAGAATTGGCCTAGCAATGTCATTACACAGAAAACTATGAATTGAGGTTCATTTCATATCGTCTAGGGCTAGCTAGTAATTACTTTCTAATCAGTGCACCTACTTGCCTTGGAAATTTGTGCGTGCCGGTTCAAATCTGGTCAGCGGTAGTGGTTACTTTTACGTCAGAATACTATTCTTAATAAAAACGCATACTATCAGATCAGTATTCAAGGATAATTGGAAGGAGAAATGACGATATGAGGCAAATAATGCCTGAGGTCTCCATGTGTTATGTACGATGCTCATCATATTACATCCATGTCCTGTCTATGGCCAGGGCCCGCTCTAAGAGGGGGCAACCGGGAACCATTTTGGCTGTAAGTGTGAGATCAGAGCACGCGAACAGAGCGCTGCTTCAAGGGGCGGCAATTTATCCTTTTGTCCGGGGCGGCATAAGTGCTAGAGCAGGCGCTGCTATGGCAGCATTGAGCCTGTGGGTCCTGGCTCTCTATTTCTTTCTATTCGAAACCTGGGTATCAGTCCTCTTCAGTCCCCTGAATTTGCATTGGCTAAGTTCCACTTCGTCTACTGCCTGTAATCTGTATCTTTGCGAAGGACCTAACCTGTTCCTCTTCCCCTCTTTTTATGATATACCCTTACTACTTCAGACTGTTCTCTCTCATCCTTCCTGCAACCTTTTCCTAACCTATCCCTAATATAGTAATTTCTTATTCTACCTCCCTTGTTACCCTACAAATGAACCTAAACATGCTCTTTCTGCAACTTACTTCCTATTCCCATGGCTGTTACGCAGTTCCAACACTCAGCTTAACAGGTTTAGCCACTACCCTAGAATTTCCGCTTGAATTTCACTGCGACCTTCTGATCACACAAAATCGACAATATCTAGCTCTATTCATCCACCCTAAACTGAGACTATGGGTCACGTGCAAGTCTGGATAATTGATCCCAAATTTTTGATTCATTGTATCTTATTTCCCCATTTCATTCTCACAGCGTACGTCACCCTCCCATGTCCGATTCAAGAGAAAACTAGGTATTCGGTTTTCGCCAGGCTAACATTCAGACCATGGGCGACGGCAGAAAATTTTTCAGAGAGGGGGCAATGTTCCAGAAATTGGATCAATTCATGTATCGGAAGGTATTTTTTTTCAATACCAGAAGGAAAGTACCCCGTTTACCCCCACCCCATCCCTCTGGCTCAGATTCTTATCCGCTATTACTTTCCTGAGGTACCGGCAATAATTAATCAAATAAACGAAAGGGACTGCCATAACTGATAACTTGATATGTGACATAGTGGGGCGCATTTGCGAATTGATTTCATGATTTCGACCAGGTTCACCCCAGGTTCTTTCTTTGTGTGTTTGCTATATCTTCTGCCCGTCCATGAAACCTGACGTCCCGGTTCGAGCAGAATCGGGATCTGATATACATAATATATATTGACAGGTGGCCAATATTATTAATCAGTGAAACAGAAAGAGAGAGAGAGAGGGAACTAACAAGGTGTTAGGTCCTAGTATGCAATTGGTATGGTATGAGGGGATTGCACAGTTTGGGGAGTGAAGTGAGATGAAATTGTACGAGTGCCGAGTTAGAGCATTTCCAACTCACATTTTCAAGTAACCACAATTAAATCTGTTGTAGCATCAGATCGACAAGCAGAAATAACATGATTTTCTGCTTGATAGGAATCGTTTTGTTCACATGTTAGACTTGATTGGACGCTTGATTCGACCTTCTTTATGTAAATTTAGTCAATATATGTATATACTCATTTGACATGTCTAATGCTATCCTGCATATACATATGGTTGTATCTATCTTTCTCTCTCTCTCTCTGTAGCTGTCCTCCAGATTTCTCTTGTTAGCACCTCTTTTTTAATTATATTTCATGCATGAATTGTTACCACTAATGATTCTGTGGCTGCAAAAAAAGGATACGTAGTTATATATTCATAAATACACCAGCATCGCCATCTTTGTCGTCGTCAAATTTTAGTTATACATTTGATTTTCATATATAGATATTTATTTTTAAACATACAAAGACAAAGATTCCAATTATAGACTTTTCAGTTTCTTCCTTTTCATGAATTTTGCATTATTATTGTTATTATTATAATCACCAGCTAGTGAAGTATCGAGTTAGGACTGAGTTCATTTGATGCACCTTCTGGCAAAAATATCCTCTTGTGTTTCAGGGTAACAAGCCCATTGTATCCATGAATGGACCAAAACAGTAAATTTATTCTTATCTGGGATACCTGCTCACTGCACCCCTACATCACCCTCAGAAAAGTCTAGGGCAAAGTCAGGTACTCATTTGTCCTGTTAGTGCGTGCTGAGAACATACGGAGCCAGCTGTCTCCCGAACATCGAAACCCCTGCCGATTAAGCATCGACCTACCTACTTTCATAGGTAATATTGTTTACCGAAGCCAATGGGTGACCACTAACATACCTGGAAATGTTACCGATTACACTTACGTATTCTCCGTATACAGAGGGCTCTTTTCCATCTAGTGATGACGTCGTGCACGCCACACGGGACCATTACGGTACTTCCCAGCCGACGGAAGGTGCACTTGGGGGGTTCTCTCCCTATCGAACCCATCCTCCACGACCAGTTAAAACAATTCAAGCAAGGTATCACTGAAGCATCGAGGCAGACGGTGATCGTAAAAACGACTAAAGGGTTAGTATATCGGATTAATAACAACAATTTCACCTTCGAGTTCCGAATTTCCGCCCTTTCATTTTTTTTACTTCAATCGCTCTGCATTATGCCTCTTGTTTTTCTATATCTGGAGTGTATGGGTACTGATATCCGCCAGTGGTCGGGAAGCGAGTCAGCAACGGTATTAATAGTAGAAATACACTCGTTGGCACTTTCAAGAACTGGTTGGCTGTTCTTAGTAATAATTGGTCAGTAAAGGCACTTCCTCCACTCTCCTCTCGCTCACCTTGGTAGTATGCTTGACTAGAGAGATTATGGTTTGAAGGTTCGATCCTTGTTTTGAGTGAGAGGAGAGCCCTATGTAATTTTTCCGTCAGATGGTGAGTCTTATAGCGCTACTTACACGTAAATTAACCCTTTTCTACCCTTGTCCAGGGGCGGATCCAGAGGGGGGAGCAATACAGCAATTGCTCCCCCCTCAGTGCCTCAATGGGGCGCATATTTCAATTGATGCATAATTCAACTTTGCAACTGATGAGGCATTTTTGCATTTCCTATTCCCATTTCTACACTGCCAGTCCAATCTGCAGTTGGCTAAACCATTGAAGATAGGGCATTGTCTAGAGCAGTGTTTTTCAACTAGGGTTCAGTGAGGTCCGCCCAAGGGTTCCGCCAATGGCAAGGTAAAATATAAAAACAACAATGAAATCCCAAGAAACGAGAACGACTTTTGTCTGTCGAAAATGAACTTCGGGTGTCTCATTCAAACATTAGGCCACGAATTCAACTGCTTATGCTAACACACACACACACCTGTATCAATTAATGTCTTTTTTCTGTCACTGTACGGGGTTCCGCGAGAAGTCTAAATGCTCCAAAGGGTTCCATTCCAATAAAACGGTTGAAAAATACCGATCTAGAGGGCAGTAGAGCACCTATATATATGGAGACATGGTATGTATGCTAAGGGATTCTGAATATTTAAAAATATTTGGGGCGCACATGTTTTTAAGTGCTCCTCCGTTGATCAGCCCCTGGATCCGCCCCTGCCTTCAACTATAACGGTCATCAGAGCCCCGTCCACTGCGTAGTTCTAATGCAGAGATGGGGGACTATTTTTGGGTATTAGCGGGACCCAGTTTTCTCAACTGGCCACTCATGTTAGTACTAGCTGGGGTTGTCCTGCTTAACTTGATGTATCCAACACAATACAGCCGCTCCCCTGGTGCCTGTAAATGACCTCAAAGAGGGAGAGTGGCGTTAAATAACCAAACCTGTCTAACTCTTTCTCCTTTAGTTGTCTCTTCCTTCATATTAAAAGTGTCTTTTTTTTAAGATTTGAATTTTGACATTTTGAACATAACATACTTAAGGTAGTATAGGTATAGCTACATCTAAAATGTACCTCTTTATTTTTGAATCTACAGTACATTTGAAATGCAAGTTTTACTATAAAATTGACTTTGATGTAAAAAGAAAGTGACGATTCTGAACTTAATCATACACATATTTCCTAAGTGTATGCAAAGAAACCCAATCTGTATAAACATTCATGACAAATTTACGAATTGTGTGTCTCATCGATGTGCTGTTGACTGTTTTATCTGCATGATTTATGTAGGTATACAGATAACACCATATATTTTTTTGTTTTATACATATATATGATTCGTATATACTTTTTTTTTGAATACTGAAAATAATTTGAAAGCTATGATAAGGAAGAAAATATTGTGATCTAAAGTATTTTGTTTTGAAAGCTTCGTTATAATGTGCACTGCGTCACATTCGTTTGTATGAAGCGGCAGAATTTTTAGTGTAAATTCATTTAAATGTAAATTTACATATCTGAATAAGCAACCAGCCAATATGAATATCCTCCTTTTCCTCCTCCTCTTCACATCCAAAATCAAATCTTTTTTATCATTTCTACATGCATTTCACTTGTTACTTTGAGCCTTTTTCTTTTCTTATGTCAACTCGAATCTTAATAATAATTTTTGATAGATAGTAACGATGAAAATGTTTTATTGTTTACTCTGACACTATTTTTTTTTCATTCATATTCAGAGATCCTGATGATGCTCAATTTAAGTATTGACGATTCGTGGACGGTGGGCAAGTAGCATCACACACGTTCACACCCACACCACGGTTTTTATCTCAAGAAAAGCTCGGTTTATGTCTCCTTTGTCAGAGAAAAAAAATCTCCGAATTCAGCCTAGTGGCGAACCTGCGTACTTTGAGCTCAAGTGGTAAGTGCGCCCTGTTACGTAAGGGATTTGAATAATGCACTTTTCTACACTAGATTTCTATCTACCCATAACGTTTCATCCATGTCCCTCTTTTACTACATAAGGACCTACATTCCAGGGATAAACCTTACCAACTCTTCCTTCCCTCGTCTCCTGACAAGCCCAAAATCAAAATATAACATAATTAAAAAGACTAGATATAAAGTGACCAAGGCTCTCTCCATTTCTGCTTTACACTTGCTCTAACCCTTTTACTATCTCAACTTATCATTATGACGTGGTTTTATTAATGCTAGTAGAAAAAGTGGTAGGTAGCCGGTTTTGTGGTCAAATTCTCCACTCATGAGAGTGGTTTTACCTTCTATTCGTTTTTTTTTCTTTGGATTCAGAGTATACCTGATTCTTGGTGCTCAGAGTCGTGGTGGGCATGCGACACGACGTATGAAGTCCACACTGGGACACTGGAAGCTCGTGAACGCTGCACAATGATTTTTTTACTGGCTCCCCGACGCGACGTGAGATCACATCCTTTTCAGTGGCTTTTTACCGGGATGCAGGCATGCTCACAGAATACACAAGGGAGAGGGAGCGTGGAGGGATGTTAAGCCAATTAAACAACGAGTGGGTACATTGGAGGACATCGCCTATCTACATAATTACTTTGCCTTGAAAGAGTTCATTTACGTGTAGGGTTCATCGTATACTCTTTGCAGTAGGCACCTGCTGGAGGCGCTTCAACCATTATCCGAAGGGATCCAGTCGCCTCAGCCAGGATCGAACCTTCTTTCGTGGACTCACGAACCAAGCATATACAAGCCATTGAGCCACCGAAACAGAATGAGTACAATATTACAGTAAATAATTACCTAATTACTCGATCATAGCCATCCATGTATCTGACTAGGGCCAATGAGAAGGGAAGATGATGGAATAAATTCCCAGGGACCGGGATTCATAAAGATTCGGCTGTCATCCCACTGTACCCCGGGTCCAGTGACGTCATTCGACGCCTCTGATTCCACATTTTGAAGCAGTAATAAGGCAATAAGTGAGTGGAAAGAGAAAACGGACCGGACGGTATAAAACACCGGAAACTCTTGCCGGGTTGTAGCATACATACATGTCCATTCGTGTTCCAATGTACCTTAAAAAGGGCTCACCATAATATTATTAAATATTAAGAGCTCATTAAGTCATTTAACCACCGATCCCCAGAAGTCCCTGCTTCGGTGGCGCAGAGGGTAGCTCGACAAATGCGTCATTGATTGCAGGTTCGATACTTGGCCGAGGTGGGTTAGCTTCTTTCGGGCGCGAGGGAGAGAGGCCCCAAGTGCGCCTTCCGTCGGGTAGGAAGAAAAGCCGTGGCCCCTTGTAGTGTACGATGTCATTTCCACGTTAAAGAACGCTTTCTACTATGCAACGGGTAGATGAGGCAAAATTCCCAGGTGTGCGGCCAAGTTGCGTTGGACACACCAGTTCTCGTGAGATCACTGAAGTGAAGCAACGCAAGCCCACGTTAGTACCAACATGGATGGTAGGTAGAGAACGTTGGGTGCTGCAAATTTCCCCTCTCCTACATCCTCTACACCTACCTCCTCATCTCCCGCGAGCAGCCTCCCAAGGGTTCGGCCTGTTATGGCTGCCTGGCTTACTCCCCAACCTGTTAGTATAACATAGAACATAGAAAGGAGCTTGCCCCCTCCCCCGGGCGTCGGTGGAGTGCCCCAACGAACAGGAGGCTGACGATAAATAAGTATACGGGTTGCAGTTTTGGTACAGTAGTGTAAAAATACCGTCCATGTGTCCATTCATAGGGACAAGGATGAATACTCGACCCTACCATAGAGAGGAAAAGGATTAGCAGGTGCTTTTGCTGCAGGCTGCAAAAGGTGTCCCAACCCTTTAAGTCACTTCAAACCGGGCGATATGTAGGGAATCTAGGGATAGTGGCGGATCCAGGGGTGGATCAGGGGGAGCACTTCAAAAAAGAGTACGCCCCAAATATTTTTTAAATATTTACAATCCTTTAGTATAAATCTAGCTAGTAATTACAATAGGTCCTCTACTGCCCCTTAGACAATATCCAATCTTCAGTGGTTTAGCCAACTATAGATTTTACTGCAACTGTTGGACTGACAGTATAGAAATGGGTATAACAATGCAAAAATGCCTCATCAATTGCGTCCCATTGAGGCACTGAGGAGGATCTGGATCCACCCCTGTAGGGATATAGTGAGGCTTCAAACACTACTCTGTCACCACACGACTGGGGGAGGGCGGATGGAGGGGGAATAATTTTGAATCAGATTCTGATAAGTGATAAATACATACAGTATATGTAACTGACTACAATATTTGGGGTGGTCTGTACTGTATGTGTGTAATAATAGATTTCGGTAAGTCTTTAGGGCTAGAAGATGTATGATAATCTACCTTTAAATTTTATAATAGTGAAATTGAACGTAATTTAAACCATGCTATGTGTCTCGTTTGAAAAAGCTGATTATCATTATCCAACCTCTCGTGAATCTAAATTATCTCCTCTCTCTCTCAATTCGTAGTGTGTGTATATATACACACTTTTCTTTTCCACTCTCTTTCCCATATACAGTCACTTTATACTTTATGTAGGCTTAATCTTATTTAGAGATTCAATGTAGTAAATGTGTTGATCAATTTGCCACAGAGAAACCCGAACTGAAATTTTTCTCATAAAATTTGTGCACACGTCGACAGATCGTCCAATTCGGTTAATTTCTATCTAAAGAACCGCCTCTAATGTATCTGTCTCTTTTATGTATGTAGGTGTAGTGTATGTAATCCATAGCAGTGTGCCAACTCCAGAAAGCATTAACGTCCAATGATGACATCGCAAGACCCCATCCGATTGAATTTAGCCTTAATTAAGACGTGCAACTTCTGAGGTATCAAATTATGAGCCAAGAGAAAATTCAATTAACAGTTATTATTTAATCAGCACAGCGATTCAACATATCCCCGTATAATAATAATAAGCAGATAGTGAGAACATCACCAGTTACTGAGATGATGGAATTAATCAAAGGGGTTTGACGCCTACTAACTCAACATGAGTTAATATATTAAAGAGATTGTCTTACTTCATATAGAAATTCACAGCTCCTTTTAGCTACAACTACTGTGTCTAATTGTCTCTTTTCGTCATCAGTTGGAGGGAGGAGAGAGGGTGAGACAGGAGAGATTGAGAGAGAGAGAGAGAGACAGAGAGAGATCAAGTTATTAGATAAGATTCTTGTTATCTTGCTATATAATACGGTTATTAATATTTTCAACGCTGAAACGAGAATTATATCAAAGCGCCACATTTCAGTCTCGGATATTTTTACTACATTACTATGCTTGCATTAGTATCTATTCTTTCTCGATAAGATATGCGCTTGATTCGGGAGGCCATGATTGCAGGATCGCTTCTAGCCGACGAGATAGAAAGAAGTCCCGATTGCGCCTTCCGTCGGATAGGAGATAACTATGATCCCGTGTGGTGTGCACCATGTCACCACTTCACGGAAAATAACCCTTTCTATATGAAACCCGTCTAGGACCTGCCTAGGTAACGTGTTCAATGTACAGTCCTAATGATTCCAGGTTCGATACTGGATGGAGGCGAAAGAGAAGTCTCGAGTGTGCCTTCCTTCGGATGAGAAGTAAAACCGAGGTCCCGTGTGGTGTACGATGGCGTTTGCACGTAAAAGATCTTTCTCTAATATGCAAGGGGTAGAGGAGGCAAAATTCCCAGGTGTAGGAGCTCGTCCCCTGGCGTCGGAAAAACACTGTGGTGTCCATTCAGAGGGACAAGATGAGTGCCTGGCCCTGCCAAAGGCGGGAAAAGAGTTAGGAGTTGCTGCATGTACCGTCTAACTCGGCAAAGTTTCAAGGCGTTGGCGTCACTTCCTTCATTCTTCGGTGTCGGTAAAATAAATTCTTGTCATAAAGACTTTTAATAAGCTGAGAGTGTGGCATTAGGCTGGCACTCGGCTGCGTAACAATGCCGTGTTCACGGGACAAATCAGTAGTGGACCCTCCAATAGACTAGACATGGGTTTTGAAGAGTGATGATAACGTTTGTACGGAATGCTGAAAGGAAACCACTTTATTCGGCTAGGATTGAACCTGCGAAAGATGATCTTAAGACTTTAAGAGTCAAGAAAGATGCTAACTGAAAGTACCTCTCCATTGGAGTAGTAGGCTTAAGATTAAAGATGAGTATAGGTTCCCTGATGGAAGCCTATCGGTGGCGTCTTTAGGACGAGCGAGAAATCTCAAATAGGCCTATTGGGAGTGAGGCGGACTAAGTTACTGTGAATAAGAGATGCTATGGTATATAAAAAAAACTTCGCATATCCGACGTAGGCATGAAAAATAAATGGTACTAATCAGCAAGGTCTTGTAGGTCCATTCGTGTTCCAATATACCCTAGAAAGAGCTCACCGTACTATTATTAAATATTAAGGGCTCATTAAGTCATTTAACCACCGAACATCACAATGAAGAATACGAAAAAGTAGGAGCTCACTTTGTGAATTGACCTCCAATGAATATATCCACAGGTTCGATCCCGAATGAGATCGGTGACTGGTTTCTTCTGAGCAACGTTTAGTTTTAAGTCGGATACGCGTCAAAAGAAAGGGATTGAATTGGTTATTTATCAGTTTCAATTGTCCGAATTTTTTTACCCAATATGCGTTGTGATAAAGTAAGAACGTATCCAACGAATAGTAGACCGGCAATAAATAAGCATAGGGGTTACAGCTTTGGTCGACAGCCGGCTGCGGAAAAACACCTTGAGTCCATTCAGATGGACATAGTTGGGTACCCGACCCTGCCATTGGCGGGAAAAGAGTTAGGAGTCACTTGCAGATCCTAATTCCACCCAAGACAGGATCAGGTTTGAGAGTTCTGTCTCTAGATTCCCTTCAACTCTTCACAAGGTACACCGCCTACCATCTTTCCTTAGCCTGTGCTACCTCAGTCTTTTTCTCACCTATTCTTCAGTGACCCTCTTACTTTAACCATCCCTTATTTATTCATTTATTACTTTATCAGCTCTTGTCGCTCTCCCGAATTTAACCAGCTGTGGACATTAGAAACGAGGACCTGCTAAAAATTTACCAAAAATGTCACAAACTGGTTCTAAAGGATTAATCAAATTATCAACTTGTAAACTTGTTTCAGTTAGGAAAGGGGTAAATTGTTGGACAAATCAGCAGTTCATTTAGCATAAATATTCATTATAATAAAAAGGGATAATGGAAATAATTGATTAGGGCCTATTTTTGAAAGCTTATCAGATAATCATTGTCTATTTATTATTTAAAGTAATAATTTGCATAATGAAATGTTCATTAGGTTTAGTCCAAAATGAGATGCTCCCCCTCTTTTATAGTAATAAACTGGTGAGAAATTGGTAGTTCGAGGGCACAAAACATTGTCATTATAGATGATATAAACGTTAATGTGATATTTAGTAAGAAAAAAAGCGTATGAGTAGATATTAATATTTTTTTGTCCTTGTGATTGCTGCATAAATAATCGGTTGAAAGGGTTTTTTCTTTGTCAACTACCCTCTTAATTATTTTATATTTTTGATTACAGTTTGTTGACCTTGAAGAAAAGGAAAGCAACCCCGATAAACTGAGGCATCATAAGGATACTCTACCCACTGTTTACGTTATAAAACAATGTTTTGTTACCATTGTCCACCATCACTTCACGCTGCAGCAGCATCAGCATCTCGTCTTCCATCTTTAGATTTTTCTTTCACATCGCCACATCCCTGTAAGTATCATCATATTTTTTTAAAATATATTTCCCTATTATTTTTTTTAAAAAAGCAAATGTATCAAAAATATCATTTTTATGATAAATATATCATTAACCACCCGCCTCGGTGGCGTGCTTTGTTACTGCGTCAGGGGTGGGAGCGGCAAATTGCGTTGGACACACCAGTTCTCGTCGGATCACTGAAGTTAAGCAACGCAACCCCAGCTAGTACTGACATGGGTGGCCGCTTGGGAAAGCTGCGTACCGCTAATACCCCAAAATCGTAGCATTGGTGTACTAATTGTGCAGTCTCTGCATTGGAACTACACAGTGGACGGGGTTCTAATGACCATGCAGTTGACGGGCCCTAAAACACCAACAAATGAAATGAATGCGTCAGTGGTTTTAGGTTCGATACGGCATCGAGGTGGGTTGACTTCTTTTGGTTTGTTTCGTTGGCATTCTAGGGCCCTTCAACTACATTAGAGCTCCGTCCATTGCATAGTTGTAATGCAAAATCTGCGCAGACACTACGCTGTTACGACGATTTTTGGGTATTAGCAGTACCAAACGTTCACCGGCGATCGGGAGCGGGGAATTGCGTTGGACACACCAGTTCTCGTCTGATCACTGAAGTTAATCAGCGCACCCCCAGCTAGTACTGACATGGGTGGCCGCTTAGGAAAACTGAGTACCGCTAGTATCCAAAAATCGTCGCATTAGTGTAGTGTCTGTGCAGTTTCTGCATCAGAACTACACAGTGGACGGGGGTCTAATTACCTTGTAGTTGAAGGACCCTAAAACACAAACAACAGCAACAACAGCCACAGGCGATCACCCACTAGTACTTGCTGGGGTTGCGTTGCTTAACTTCAGTGATCAGACAAGAACTGGTGTGTTCAACGCAATATAGGCGCTCCCGACTTCTTTCTGGCGAGAGAGAGAGAGTCCCCAAGTGCACCATCTTTTGGATGAGAGGTAAGACCGAGGTCCCCTGCGGTGTACGATGGCATTTGCACGCAAAAGAATCCTCTGTACTATGCAACGGGTAGATGAGGCAAAGTTTCCAGGTGTAGGATTTCGGTGCGGAAAAATAGTCTCCAATAGATCACCCGTGTGAACCCCACCCTGCCATAGGCGGAAAAAGGGCTAGGTGTTGCTTTTTATGATAAATACCTTTAACATTAATCAGCAATTCTGTTATTATAGCATTGGAGTAAAATACAAATACCGGTATATCTTAGATAGTTATAAGGCGCTGTTATGTTAGACATGCTCTCAAAATGTTTCTAATTTTAACTTGTCAGCCGTCAAAAGCTCACTCTTTTTAAAAAGAGAAAATAAATTTCATAGCTTTCGTTCTCAATTCTTACAATCCATGCAACATTGCAATTTGATTACTCTAATTTCTTGCTCAGTCTTCAATTCTATTAATCAAATCAGGATGTAACCGTATTAAATATCATTGAAAGCAACCTTAGCTACTGAATAATGCCACTTAGTTACCCGAAAGCTGCGCCACCTGCTGCCGGGTTACATGTAATGTAACTCCTTCTACCAAGGGCCCGTGCTGAATAGGTTGCGCTTTTCAACCTTGTAGTCCATTAATGCTGCCGAGACTGACACAAGCTAGTTTCATAAATTTTGAGACAATTTACTGACGACAAGTGCCGACGTCCTGTTACACCTGGTAACTTTGCTGATTTACAGATATGTTTCTCCAAATCCGTCTCCGTATTAGCACGCTCGGTAACTACGTGAGTGGTTCTCGGTTCAATACTGGGCCGAGGTGGCTTGGCTTCTTTCGGGCGAGAGAGAGAGAGGCACCGAGTACGCGAGAAGTAAAACCGAGGTCCCGGGTGGTGTACGATGGCATTTGCATGTAAAAGAACACTCTAACTATGCAACGAATAGTTGAGGCAAAATTTCCAATCAAATGTAGAAGCTCGCCCCCTGGCGTTGGTGGAATTCCCCAACGAGTAGTAGCTCGACGATAAATAAGCATAGCGGTTGCAGCTTTGTTCGGCAACCGGCTGCGGAAAAACAATTTCCAATATATCACCCTTGTGTTTATTCTGAGGGATTTGTTTGTTGGTGTTTTAGGGCCTTTCAACTACAAGATCATTGGAGCCCCGTCCACAGCATAGTTCTTATGCAGAGACTACACAGACACTACACTAATGTATTAGCAGTACCCAGTTTTCCCAAGCGGCTACCCATGTCAGTATTAGCTGGGGTTGCACTGCTTAACTTCATTTATCAGACGAGAACTGCATTTAGAGGGAGAAGATGGGTACCCGACTCTGATAAGGGTTAGTAGTTGCTTTACAGATATAGAATACAGTTGTAGCATTAGGTTGGTGGCCGGCTGTGTAAAAATGTCCAACAGATGCTTATGCGC
This sequence comes from Trigoniulus corallinus, assembly GCA_013389805.1. Classification (NCBI taxonomy): domain Eukaryota; kingdom Metazoa; phylum Arthropoda; class Diplopoda; order Spirobolida; family Trigoniulidae; genus Trigoniulus; species Trigoniulus corallinus. The sequence goes on along the minus strand of JAAFCE010008833.1, from coordinate 30,914,047 downwards.
GCCCAACTCTGTCGTATTCGGGAGAAGGGTTAAGTTCGTAAGGATGAATGCTCTCACCCACACACAGGACCATTGTGACTGTAAGACAATTCAGGCTGGTCAAATAATTTCCATTAAAATCTTTTTAACGTTTGGCTTTAGAGGTAATGATAGCAGAACGTTATAGCAGTTGGGGGACAGGCCAGCGGTGTCCATGACTTAAAATTCACGTCTTAATCTTTGATGAGGTAATAATTAGCAATTTGAGGAATGAACAGTAGTTATTTTAACTGGAGCCATATCGAGTCTGATATTGTCAGTATGTAAGGACTATATAAATAAATTTTAATAAATCTCGTAGAAGTGAGGACTAGCTCTGAGTGCTGCACAACCATTGACAGCCGGAATTATCAAGGGTTTCAATCTTCAAAATGGTCCTTTGAGATTATAGGAATAGATGGGAGTCCTTTGTAGTCTCTACCTGACCCTTCAGTGAATTGCAGTGAGTGTGTGTGTGTTTGTTCTGAGTTCCTTTGAAAGCCAACAATATTCTTTATAGGTTTGCGGCTATATTATCCTACATATGGCTGTTACCATATTTTGATCAAGCTCCGCCTCTCTATTACATGATCATTCAATTCCCTGGGCGTTGCTCGACATTGTCACGTGAAAAATGACCGAATAATGGGCGCCACTTGAGCACCTCATTCAAGACTCATTTGTAAAAATAATTGAGGATAAATCTTCTCCGCCTCGAGTGATTATTGATTTTTACAAAACAGCCGCCATTGAGAATAGCTGGTTGAATATCTCCTCTCTCACTCTTTCTCTCTCCTATTGAGTGTGTCTTTCAGGCTGTGGCTTCTGTCTGATAGGCTGCACCCAGTGGCGTAGATAGCTGATGGTGAGAAGATATGTAGGGATGTTTGGCCAATGGATCTCCTGCACTACGCAATGAGGCCGCCGCAAGCAGACGCAAATGCCACGCCACCACAATGCACAAGCTCGGCTTGACTTACCGTTTATGATCAACCTACCATACTAGTACCCATATTATTGCCTTATAAAAGATGGCACTGTATTTCTCGAGAAAGGATGCGAGAGAAAAACGAATAATAAAAACAAAAATTTGCAGCTGCACACAACAGTCCATTTAGCATATGAAAATGCTGTAATTGGACGGGAGTTTTCTCTTAAAATTGCCTATTACAATATAACCCCTACTTAATAACAAACTAAATAGGACCTTACTGACCATTTCGAGGTAGTGGAGTGAGTCATGTTGAAAAGATTTGTGCTTTTATCTATCTTTGTTTTCAACTATCGAACGATATGGAACACATTCTGCAATCGAGACGCCATTGTGATTCGAATTTTTGAAAATAGAACAAGTGTGACCTTCTACATGGCGAAAATTCTTCAGCCTTGAGCCTAAATAAGTAGTTTTAATTAAAATATAGCAGATCTCATAGGGCCTCAAATCCTAGCATATGCCTATTTCCTATACTGGATACGTTTGTGGGTTGGGGAGTAAGCCAGACAGCCATAACAGGACGAACCCTTAGGAGGCTGCCCGCGGGAGATGAGGAGGTAGGTGAAAGGACGAAGGAGAGGGTTATTTTGCAGCACCCATCATTCTTTACCAACCACCCAAGTTGGTATTGACGTTGGCTTGCGATGCTTAACTTCAGTGATCTCACGGGAACTGGTGTGTCCAACGCAACTTGGCTGCTACTTTACTACAGCTTTTTTTTGAAAACTACTGCCTGGGTACGCATTTTAATTTTTAACCATACACTTGTGTATTACAATGTACCATTGTTAAAAGAGAACAAAAAGATTCCACGCCAGCCATTTTGTGGTCTAATGCATCAAAGTGCTAAACCAAGTATTGATCAATTGTACTGGACTTAAGAAATGTAAAATTTCACTTCTTTCGTGTCATTTTTACTCCGGTGTAAGGATTATAATGAAAGTCTAATTATGATGTTATCGATGTCCCGAAAATTCCCTATTAGGTCCATTTGTAATGATGGCAATGTCCTGTAATCTCTTCGAGGCTATCCTACTCTATTAATCATTCATTAAAGTTAATATAAGTTATACACAGCTTTATATATCAGCCAACTAGCCACAAGAACAAATACCATTCATTTGTCATGTGAGGTGAAAGGGTAACTCGTTGAAAAGAGATTGCAGTCGCCCTCTTCTCTTGATCCCATTGTCTGTGTGAGTGTGCTTGATGTACATACAGTACTTGCAAGTATCACATATGAAGTTATCCGCAATACGACACGTAAGGCAACGGGGGAGAGTTGCCTACAGGGAACTGAATGAGGGAAGAGGAGAATGAAAGTCAAAGATAATGGGAATATTCTGTAATCCCATCGTCGATCTTTATTTTTTTCAAGGGAGAGGAAAACTGAGTTCCACTCTTTGGCTAGTTCTCCTCTCTTCTCAACCCATCTGCCTCATTTTCATCCCATCTTCGAAGTTTTTCGGCCGTGTCTCTCTCTCTCTATTTTTTGTGCAGTTCAAATCTGATATTATCTACCCTTCACATTAAGACTAGTATGTCATTGTCTTGGTAAATTGAATTAGTCCTAGCAAAATGTATTGTGTTTCACCTCAGCCACATTTCGTCGACCCTCCTTATTGTCCAGTCCCTTCCTACTTCACCTGAAGTCCACACTTTTGATCCTTCTTCATCTGTTTTACTGTCTATCTCTCTCTCTTCCCCTTTCTCTCCCTAGCTTCTCTTCCTTCTCCCCTTTAGTTTTCTCCTATAATTTTATACTCTCTTCAACCTCCCACCAACAGTCATGTCCTAATAGTATCCAACATCCATCCATCTACCTTTAAACTTCATCCCTACGTATCTATTTACAGCTTTCACTTAAGCTTTTCTTCAACGAAAAAATATAAATTATATCGCCTAATATCTTAATGTAATATTTTTATTGATTATCGGAACAATTAAATTTGACAATTCTTTCAGTAAAGTAATAAGTTTTCCTGTTGGCCAAATCCTACCATGATGGAAATGTTAAAGTCGCAGGGGAGCTCTTGGTGTCAAGTCTCTCATAACAACGATTGGCATCGCCACCCTCTCTAGTTGTTACTGTATTTAATGTTATAGAAAGCTACATTAATGTCCTCTTCCTCCAGGTTTTCCTCCTCTTTGAATGGTCCCTTTCAAATTCTTTGTTGTGTGTGACTCTGTTGACTTGCCCACCCTACAGAAACCCATTTTTGTATTTAACTCCCTCTCCCCTAACTCTTACCCTTCTGTACACATACTATCCTTTTTCTCACTTTTCAACAATGCCACTACTATTTTAGATCCTCACAATCCCTTCTCCTCTATTTCCTTACACCCCATCCCTCCTTCACTGTCTGTCTCTCACTCTCGTCCATGATTATTCGGTTTTATTGTGCCTATGGCTTCTTTCCGTACGTGCCATCCAACATGTCTGCCTGATACACGTTTTTTTTTTGACGTGTAAAAGGCGCTAAAGGGCATCTTTGTATGGGATGTTAGACAAGCAGAGGGTGAACCTCGATACGAATATTGATATCCCTCAAAGGCATTTCACTCAAATCCAAATATAGTGATTTATAAGCTTTGACTTTTTTCTCTCTCCAACGCTATAAAGTTATTCATATACTGCTACTGTAGTCTATGTGGTCGGCGTTTACGTTACACGTATACAACACGGCATTTAAAAATTTGCATATTTTAATATCCAAATTAGATTTGCATTTATTTAATGTTTAACAATATCTTGAAAGCATATCTTGGCCACTGCGAGATGCTGCCAAGTTAAAAAAGCAAAGAAGTATTATTCAAAGTATAGTAGATGGACATTTATTAAATAAAAATGCTCCCTCAATGACTAATTTCAAATTTCGTATAATTCCACCAGCCTTGAGTATTTTCTTGATATGCGGATGACGCGAGTTCAATTCCTCAAATATAAGAAACTGTACATTAGTAACTTTCAGGCTGGTTATCTATTGCGATTATTTAAGATGCATTATTAATAACATTTTTTTTTCAGTTTTTTCTACAATAAACGTATTATTTAAATATATTTTTCATTTTATTTAGTTACAGGGTATTCTTACCATCCCGAATTACACGATGATACTTTTGTGCGACGGAAGCAAAGAAGAAATCGGACAACTTTTACTTTACAACAGGTTAACTCGATATCTTCTTTTTTCAAATAAATATAAACCACTGTTAAAGAAATAATCGATTGCAGCAATACTACTGCAGTTTGGTAATATTTTGAATTTGTTTAAATTTAGCTGGAAGAATTAGAAAATGCTTTTGCTCAAACTCACTACCCAGACGTGTTCACGCGAGAAGATTTGGCAATGAAAATTAATTTAACTGAAGCTAGAGTCCAGGTATTTATTACTTTTTCTTTTTCAGACATACCTGTAAATAATGATCGCATTTTAATAACCCCGCCGTGCATGTGGAAAGTTGAATTTTGTGATCGTTAAAAATATAGCACCGGCTACGTGTTTTATTTCATTTACTGATTAATTCAGTAAAATAAATAGTGTGAAATTGGATGGAGAGGAGAGACTGAGGAGTCTACATGCATGTGTGGTACTCTCCCCTACCCTTTGATTTTAACGGCCAATGGATACCTATCAAGTCGACCCGACAATTTGTCCTAGGCACATTACATCTGAGACCCTCACTTGATTACCTCTGTTACTCTATCCTTCCACTGCATTTGTGCGTTTTGTTGGTGTTTTAGGGCCCTTCAACTACAAGGTCATTAGAGTCCCGTCCACTGTGTAGTTGTGATGCTGAGGCTGCACAGACTACACTAATGCGACGATTTTTGTATACTACCGGTACCCAGTTCTCCCAAGCAGCCACCCATGTCGGTACTAACTGGGGTTGCGTTGCTTAACTTCAGTGATCAGACTAGAACTGGTGCACCCAACGTAATTTGCCGCTCCTTTTCCGCTGCACTCTTGAACTAATGTACACTTCCCCTTCTGTCTAGGATTTACTCCCCTTGATTTCTTTTATTGAATCGTGGCCAACACTATTCAATTTATCTGAGGACTCTCCTTTATACACTGGACGATGTCAAATGTCGTAAATTAGCAGACTGGTCTTACAATTATAAGATATCACTGTATAGTAATTGATTGAATGCCAGTGACTAATATCTCAAGGGAAATTGCGCTGAATAATGAGTTGTATAATTTTCTCCCTCCCTGTCTCCTACCATCCGTTAATTTGAATTTAGGGCGAAGAATTAAGTAGGGAAATTGAGTTTTCAAAATTATGTACCTACACATATTTTCTGCTGTGAACTATTCTTTGAAAGTCTTGATGCACAGCTTGATGCAACTAGAGAGACACTCTACAGCACTGAAGGCTGATGGTTTCATCAAATGCATGCAGGGTCATTGATTCAATTCGATTTAGTTGACATTAGATTGGCACTCGATTTTCTGAAACACCACAATGGCCTATATTGCATTTTCTCAGTGGTCTTTCTCAACGTCACTGCTAGTGTCTTAGTCGACTGTAAGAAAAAAAGTGTGATGTGCTAATGGCAAAATGGTGGTCAGGTGAAAGGTGTAAGACATGGCTAGAAAAAAGGGATGATGACCTAAGGCTTTTTAACGATAAATTCGATGATTTTAGCACAGATCTGTATGACTGGTACTCTACTAGGAATGCTATTGTAAATGCAGTGTGAGTACTGAGTTTTTTTTCTGACAAAAAAGCATACCAACATTTTTTTCATAAATGTAGTAGCAATGCAAGGAGCTAAGCTTCAGATTACCTTCACCACCATCCAACTCCATAACTCATAAATTGTATTCACATCCTCTCTCTCCCTCCCCCAATTTTTTAGGCTTCTCTCTTGGACACCCCTCCCTTCCTCCCTCCCTTCCCACTCACAGTCTCTTTCTTTCTCAGTCTTTTAAGGGTTTATCTGAGAAGCATATAGTCAACTCACGCTTTCTGCCATCAGCTAATCCCTTCGAATTTGACACTCAAACGCCTAACAAAATTTGCCTCGTTTTTCGATGTAGCCTTTTGCAATTACGCAATATCGTCTTCCACATTCTGTATAATCCACTCCCTTCCCTCAGTTTTCCCCATAGACGTCAAAATGCTTGTAGTTTCTGTCAGGAAATTGGTTTAATTTGCGTAATGATCGACTACACTGAGTACTGGCCCTTGAGGCTGGTATTGTGCCTACAATATAAGGTTTTTTTTGTTACTTGGTTTTTGTATCCAAATGTGTTATAGATTTGGCAAATTCGCTCAATGACACGCATTGGTCATCCGCAGAGTTAGGACTCATTAGTTTCAATTTTAATTTTCTTCATTGTGGTCAACATGTCTTATGATTCTACTGCTTGCTGAAGGGCTATTTGCTTGATAAGGTTAACAATAATTCTGCTTTATGTGCTCAATTATTCTTTGATCATTTGATCCTTGTACCCCATCTTTTTTTCCTTTCAAACTTTTCCTACACTCTTCTCGCTTTTTTCCTTAGGTTTGGTTTCAAAATCGTCGAGCAAAATGGAGAAAAAGTGAGCGCTTCAAGGAAGAACAACGTTTAAAGAAAGAAAGAGAAGATGAAAAAACTAGGATTGGGGAAGAAAAACATGAAGATGGAGGAGACGACAGCGATGATGGAGTCCTAGTAGAAAATAGCTTGATAAAAAAATGTGACAGTGGACCTTCTGTAGTTGATAATGTCACTGTAACAAATCTGCAAGCTGCTGAACGATCTAAAGAAACTGTTAATTTGACATCTTCACATGGAAATAGTGGCGGTGGTCCTGTAGATGTGCCATCTCACCTCGAAGGTGTACCATTAGGAGTACTTAGTGGAGGAGATTCTTCAACAGCACCGGACAGCCCTCTCAGTGTCGGTACCACAATATCTATGTCACCTACTCCTACATCAAGACCATCATCCGGCGCTCCAAATGTTCTGTCATCACCAATGTCCATTCAGACTGCACTTCCACCCAGCGCTCTCCACGAGCGTCCATTGTCTCCTAATCCAGCCTGCAGGCCTAGTTTGTCGAAACCGTTCATAACTCCTCCATTACTTTCGTCATTGTTTGAAAGGTAAGATGGCCGTTTGCAAACAGTAATTCATATCAGAATTTTAAATGTACCGGATGAAACATTTTCGAGAAATTTTGAAAAACTAATTGGTCTTTGCGATTTCCCCCCCCCCCCCGCCAACTGGATACTTCCTGTTCTGAATGCTATTTCTCTGTTCTTTAATCGTTACGATACTAAGTAAAATAGGGGCATTGAAATTTATAAAACTATTACACCGTTAAACTAATGCCAAACATGTGACTTTCTGTCGTGGAACAGTTTCAAATACATTGTTTTGATTACGTGATAATAATTTGAGGAGCCCGTTACTAAATTTTAGATAGGGGTTGAGATGCCCTTTGTGACGATTGCAGATCTTGGTGTCAACTGTAGCTACTCTGTTGACCAGACCGACAATGACACTTGCAGACTTACAGTTATAGTAAGCTGCTGTCGCTTTGCAAAAGGAAAAGTCCTTGAACACCAATGGGACCTGTAGTTGCTGAACGGTCATTTCCCAAATGTATGACAAAATGGCAGCTGAACAAAGTTAGATCATATCGTTGGATACTGGGGGCGAGATTTAAGGACCCTCGCCTCCAGGATAAAACTTGAGTTGATTGGAAAGGCTGGTTTTCCTCCAAATAAAATATTGTGCAAGTACCAGCAGCACTGACGAAAGTCGCCGCGTACGTCAACAGAAGTGACGCGTAGCTAAATTACCAAGCCTTGCAATACATAAGCCATTGTTAAGCCCCTACATAAGCTACATATTGGCATCAGACAAGGGATACCGTAGGCGTCATATCTCAACGGATTTAAAATGAGTCAGGTCTTCACACTGGTGTAAGACAGAGCTTGACGTAGGATACAACAACCAAAGAAAGAAAATATTTGAAATACATAAATATGCATATTGACGGTTCCTATCTGTGACGTTTGTGGAGGACAGCTCTGTAGGAATTAATCTGCCTGTGTTTAACACATGGGTGATTGTAGTATCGAAGGCTTTGTCCGAGACCAGGTTTGCATTTACAAATTTTGTCTTTTACGTCATGTTGTTTAATGGCAGTGCACTGTCTCGTGAATTTATGGTTACAGGTTCGATTCTGAAAGGAAGGAAAGTATTTTCTTCCGAGTGAATAGAAGGTGTCAGGGTAGGAGCTCGCTCGCTCTCTGGAGTTGGTAAAAGATGTTTCTAAAGAAAAGAAGTACGCTGACGTTAAATAAGTAGGGATTGTGGCGTTATACGTATGTAATCGGCTAGGCAATAAAGTACCGTTCACAAGTTCGCCCGGGTGTTACCGGAATCAACGAGAAAAAGCGATCTCCATCCTACGAATTGCGTGATGAATAATGCTTTTCATATAAGGACTCTCACTTTCATCCTTTGACTTCTTTCCTTATCTTCCATGCCGTGTCGTCCTCGAGCTACTTTACTTTGAAATATGGCAGGCTGATTGGTGGAAGGAAGACTTAAATAGTGATAATTTATAATAGTGTCAGTCTATTTCATTATTGTTTCGGTGAAAATTGGTGACTGTGGTTCCCAGCTGAGCTGCATAAGAATTGAAGTGTATCTAACACCATCTTTTTGTCTTTTAATTGAAGAATTAATGCGCAATTTACTCTTTCGCCTCTTAACATAATGGCTCTTTTGCCATAATCTCTTTAGCTTCAATTGTTGATTGCTAAGTAAGGGAGATAGTGGTGAAGGGGATAGTTGCATAAATAAACGTCAAAAGACTTTTCGCCTTTGTTAGTGACAACGTAGTGGATTCATTCATTTCAACACTCCCATTTTAAATAAATATAAAAGATTCATGAAAACAAACGTCCTTTGCTACCGTCTTTTTTTGATAGCTTCTTCATCTCATTCTACTGTAGTTGTTAATACATCTACCTTGGATTTGATCACTTTCTCTTCAACTCTTCATTCTGAAATATTTAAGCACATTATTTAATCAACTTGAGATCATTTCTTCTACTGCTTTTAACTAGATACTATTTTGAAACGATTTTTGGTTTATATTTTGATAGTTTCTAGTTATATTTTGGGTCTGCAAACGAGCGTACATATAATGGAAAAAGAGGTTGAAACATTTTTGATTCATCAGGAATTAGAAATTGAAATATATTTGATGGTATTTTAATGCGGTATATATATTTCAATATCGAAAATGTAAGTAGGCCCGGTTTATGTATATTTTTAGCTTTTCTTTAAAGGGTTGAAGGAAACTATAGATGATGCTGTGTGTATATAGTTATCTTTTGTGGAAAGGAGAGTATGGGGAGGGATAATAAGGAGTATGTTAAAGGGGAAGAATGAAGGAGTTTGCTTGAAAGGTGGTAAGGTTTTTCAGACGGGGAGGAAGGGGTATATTTGCTTGGTGGTTGTGGTAGCCACACGGAAGATGACAGTTGGCTTAGAGTAAGCTAGGGAAGCGTCATGAGTCTCCAATTGGGAGACGTTAAAAGGTGTAAGAATGGGATATCTAACGGCGGATGACATTTGCATCATAAATCTCAATCTGTGGTGAAATCTCAACGCCTTTAAAACGTCGGTAATAGATGGAATTGAGTGCTTAGCTACCAACTAAATGGCAAATTGAAAATCGTGGAGGTCGTTGAAATATGGTGCTATTTTAACTCCTGTAATAGCTGTGAATTTTTCTTTTTACTCCCATCTCATTTCGTATAATGATGTTGTATGTCCCGTGTAAAGTACAGTGCGGAGAAAGAGGAGAAGAAGGATATCATCTGTTTCACGCTTTATATGTATATGAAAAAGCATCATCCAATATGTAGATGGGGAAACTCTTTTCTCTCATATCATAAGTAATATATTCATCAATTTTGGGATTTAAACATGACTTAAGTGAAGCAAGGAAGCATTGTGAGATGAATGAAACTGGCGTTTTATGGCCATTGTTGGCAAATTCACACTTTTTGATAGCAAGTTAAGGGGTTCAAAGGTTCATTGATTGACTGCTTCTTTTATTTCTACTTTGTATAGGAAATCAATCTCTCTCTCTCTTTAATAGCGAGATTTAAATGTTTTATTTTTTTCTCCAACCAAATAAAATAGGATGGGTATAAATTCCTAGTTTGTAGTTTTCAAACCCCCATGACCATTTTATTCAAATTGCAACCTGCATTTTAGTATTTATTTATTAGCGGTTCCATATACTGGAACCGTTCACGTTGTAGTCGTAGTAAATTGCATCATGGTGAGCAGGTTCAATCCTGGTCTGATGTGGGTGGTTGCCGTCGAGCAGGCTAGATAGGAAAGCCGTCTTTGATTCTGTGAGCTTCCCGAGGGTTTCTTTGGAGCTAGAGGGACAGGGAATCGTCCTGGATTTTATGGGCCTCTGGAAGGTTTCATTCGATCTAGAGGGATAGTATAACCGTTCAGAATCCGTTGTTTCTTGATAGTTTCTTTCGAGCTAGAGGGACACGAAATCCGTTCTGGGTTCCGTGGGCTGCTGGATGGTTTCTTTCGAACAAGCGTGACAGGAAAATAGTCCTGGGTTATATGGGCTTCTGGGGAGAGAAGCTTCATTCCATTTCGAGAGACAGTAAACCGTCCTGGATTTCATGAACTCCTGGATGACTTACTTTGAGCGGAAGGGATGAAACCCTGAACTAACCTTGTCTTCTGTCCTGACTACGGATCAAAGACGTCGGCTTCTTTGTGGTGTTGTACTCCATAATTCGCACTCAAAAGCTCCACCTTCCCTCTTATGACCCCATTTAAGCGAGAAAGAGATGATTTGTAGATTGGAAAGCTTCTCAGATGTAGGATCTGTCTTCCGCTCTTGGCCTTTAGAACTCACAGGCCGATAATAGACCAATAGAGTTCGGCGTTACGGACGTGATTGCAGTGATTGCCAACTTATAGGGGATGTTTATGTTTCTTATCGACATTCTTCTTTGTTTTTGTTTTCCACCCTCGCTTTTCAGCAGAGTATTTGAATTAAAAATAATATGCATCGAAACAAATAAATTACATTTATATGTAGGGGGTTTGCGGTTGTAAATTGTTATTTAATTTTTTTTATTCCAATACAGATTTTTCGTCCCTTTCTTGAAACATGACCTTCCTCCTCCACACATAATCGAGACCATAAATATTGAAGTTGTGCAAGATATTTTTTGTATGGGCTTACGTTTTTGACGTCAGTGTTCGTGTTAAATGTATGGGCACATATTTCAGACTTTATAGAAATAATTGAGTTCCTCATGCATGAAGATAGCAACGGGCACGAAAGCACATCTTACTTACTTAAATATATACAAATAGGTATTCTTTGGTTTCTAGACAAGAAAAGATAACGATATCTCACCATATATATATATATTTCGATTGCACCCTGAACATAAGCACAAAGATGTATGATCGCAGGATAGCAAAAGGTCTATTTTTACTAGGACTACTCGCATCACTATCTGATTTGAACGGGATGATAAATCACCATTCTAAAAAACTAAATATAGATAGAGAACTATAATCTAAAAAATGGCTCATATTCAGTAAATTCAAAGTGAAAAATTTACTACCGAAATCTTGAAGCGTGTTTTAAAGTTGGTAATAATTCCACTATGTTTTCATTTCAGTTAGCGTACTGTATTTTGTATGAATTTGAAGCGGATTGGAAATGTAGCCATTTTTTAAATTAAAGAGAACTATTAATGCGATATATCAGCATCATAATACCGAGAGAGGGGGGACCCCCCAAGTGTACTGAATGTGAAGTAAAGCATTGATTGTGGTGTGGTGGATACTATATCGCGACTGCACGGAAAGCAACCCTTTCGAATAGGGTACAGCATACGTGTATTTTCTAGGTGTAGGACAGGGGATCCCCAGGGACTGCCCTCGCCTTTTCTGAATGTTGACTTGCTCAAGGTGCCCTGTTCACCTTCTGTTATTTTTGGCAATTTGTTTATAAACTCACTATGTTGTGGCCGTTTTCTCTTCGCTCACCGTCGTGGCGCAATTATAATTTCACCCCCGTACTTATATTTCTAATGTTTCGCGACATCCCTTTCAGGAGGCCGCGGCGCACACTTTGGGAACCCCTGGTGTAGGAACTCATCCTCTCCCTCCTTCTATGTAGGTGGAAGAAATTATCCCAGCAACCAGATAGACCAGTGGTCGTCAACGTTTTTTTACTAGTGGGTCACTATTCAATTGTTTTTCCCACAAAAACTTCTTTGCTGGTGGGTCACGCAGCTTAACTGGCTGATATCTCAAGGTCAACTAATGAGACATCGTGCACCAAATCTCTGATGCAATATGTTTAGCACATGTTTTAAGCATGTATGCAAACAAGCATTTAATGCGTTGCTAAAATTTTCCCAGTGGGTTACTAGGTGACCTATAGGTTTCCGACCACTGAGATGGACCGTTGTTAAATAAGCAGGATTGTGGGCATTAGGCTGACATCTGGCTACTTAAAAATATTGTCCAATAGTTCGCCCATGTGTTCCTTGTACTTGTCCTTGTTCTTTGACATAGGATGGTTAGGAAAGGGTTAAAAACGATGATGAAGTTTGGTAGTGGCGTTTTGGTTGATCAGAAGTACGCCTCTTAATTACACGTAGTATTATTTTAATTGTCAATAATTTTAATCAAAAAATGTGAATCATTGTTCCTTGTAACTTTTAAAACTATTATATTCAATACTGTTTGTGAAGGGTTATTAGACTTCAATTTATATATTTCTTAATAATTGGAAAATGAATTTAAAAATGTTTTTTTACATGTTTTAGCCCAGGATTCCGACAGTGTTTGGAACCATTTTCAGCCACGAGGCCATCGACTGGTCAAATTTTTTTACCTCCATCTTTGTCGTCCACTGCATTTTCTCCATCGTTTTTTCCTTTTAAAGGTGAGAATTAATATAATTACCGATATGTAAATCTTCAAATATTAAAATGGAGGCCTAATAATAAATTGTGTGATTTTTATTTTCAGGATTTCCACTGTGCTCTTGTTGTACAACAAAACCTTCGCCTTCTCTCGCAACTGTCCACGTCCCTCGCCCACCGACTTTTGATCCTATTTCTCGTTTAGTAAATCGAGAACATAGATCGAGCAGTGTTGCTGACCTCAGGCGAAAGGCCCGAGAGCATTCGCAGGCTGTAATGCAACAATCTGTTAATATTAAAGGAGATATCGGTAACTCGCATCTTATTCATCAACATTTAAATTCAATTCAACAAAATCATAATTCTTAGTGTAGTTGATAGTTTTATTTAAATTTCAACTGATTAATTATCAAATATTTCCAGAATAGAAATTTAATATTAGTCTGAATTAAATTATTATTTAAATTTTATTTTAATATGTTTTTATTATTAAAAATGCTACAACTATTTTATCTTCTGTAGATAGTAATTGGCAATCTTAACCCTTTTACTTCTAAAAGCAGAGAGTGATTTTTTCATATTGAGCAGAGCCATTATTTTGCCAACCTTAGTCAATTTTTGAGGGTTTAAGCATAAGTTGAAATTATATTTATTTATTTATTAATATTTAGAGAAATAAGAATGTTATAGTATTCTAGGTAGTCAAAATAAAAATTTATTAAAATAATGTTTAAAATTCAGCTCAACACCATGCAATTAAAATTTAAAATGATATAATAATTTATACACCCCAGTTTTGGCGCTAGCTATATAAAATTTTTATAATAGTAGATGTCAACTGCAGTCTTGAAAAGTAAATGTAAATTAAACTGGGGTTCCAGGGTGGCTCCCAGGCAAGATTAGAATTATCTCTACCGAATTATAATTTAGATTATGTAGACTGTTGTTGTTATAGACGTATTAGGAAACTGATTTGCTTCTGTAGGCTCGATACTTTAGGGACTAAGATAATGTTTATTATTGTGGAAAAAGTTAGATATAGTGGTTATTTCTTAGTGCACGTACAAGGTATTGCCAGATATGATTATTTATTGTTGATTTTATTTAATAGAGGGAAAAAATTTAAAGTGCAAGAGTAGATTAAGGCCCGGTACACACATCCGATTTTTACTCGTGTGGATGCCGAAGTGACGCTGTAACAATCCAATGCACACACATGCGGTGAAGTGTCGCCAATACACATTTGGAAACTGTGAACAATAGATGCTAATTACAGAAGGCGTACACTTATTACCTACAAAACAGCGCCTCCTAAAATACATTTTTGGAGGTGTTGTACGAAATCGCTAAATCGGATGTGTGCAGCACTCAATACGCCAAGAGGTACTGCGTGATCGGATGTGCGTGTGCGGCGCCGTTATGGTTTCGTAAGGATCTGCGGGAATTTTTAGACGCAACTCCGATATGCGGAGCCGCAGCCGTCCCGTTGCAACTAATGTATCCCATGCCATAATTACGATGACGCAGCGGCGCCGCACGAGTAAAAATCGGATGTGTGCACCGGGCCTAATATTACAATTATTGTATATAAGGCAACACGTATTTGTATAATGTCTTTGTTGTTGTTATTGTGAACTTTGTCATAATACAGTAAACAGATGTTAAAAGGTCATGAGCCCAATTTTAGTCCTGTCGGAAAAATATTCCCACGGTTTCTCCAATAGAAAATTAATTCCATCATCCTGTCATCACAAGTAGGTGATCATTTTCCGGCTTTTTAATCAGTTCGATAAGTTCTTAAACTAGTTTGTAAGTAAAAGATACTACTAACCGTTTTCCTACCCATGGCAGATTCGGGTACCCATCTTTGTCCCTTTGAATGGATACATGGGCGATTTATTGAACGGTATTTTTCTGCAGCCGGCTGCCCACCAAAGCTGCCACCCCTATGCTTATTTATCGTCGGTGTACTGTTCGTTGGGGCATTCCACCGACGCCTGGGGGCGAGCTCCTACACCTGGGAATTTTGCCCCATCTATCCGTTGCATGGTAGAGAGGGTTCTTTTACGTGCAAATGACATCGTACACCACACGGGACCTCGGTTTTACTTTTTATCCGACGGAAGACGTACTCAGGACCTTTCTCGCCCGAATGAAGCCAACCCACCTCGATCCAGTATCAAACCTAGAATCACCGACGCAGTAATCGAGCACGCTACCTGCTGCGCCACCGAGACGAATCTAAACTAATCTGTGAGTATTCCGTGTGAGCCTATCCTCATTACAATCGATTTTCGTGTACAGGATTTCTGGGAGCACTAAACTTCCGCACGTCACCTTGGTTCTAACCTCATGTATGGAGGAAAACGCACTTGAGGTTCTCTTGCATATCACTGACCTGGGAAGAAGCGACCCTTATATTGTGAGCTCCAAGTGCACTCATTCGGCCAACCTTCGTCTCTGTGGGTCCTTTAAGCGCCCACTGAAATTTGACTTTCTCCACTGCTGTCCTTTTCTCCTAGTCTCCTTTTACCTGACGCAGATTTTCTGGAACAGGTGCGAAGAGAATAAGTAACGGTGGCCTGTCAGCCGGCTCTGAACTTCTTGAGCTCATGAATCACAGTTTCGACCCTGATTGAGGTAGATGGTGTTATTCTGGTAAGACGGGATCCTCCAAAGTGCGTCTTCCATCGGAATGTTCCGTTCCAGTGTGGTGTGCCCGTTTTGCAAGCACGTGCTAATCCTTTTAAACGAACTATGCTTGCAGATTGACAAAATATTGTTGGGTAGGAAGGAGCTCCCCTTCTCGCATCGTCACCAAACGCAAAAAACGTTCTTCTTGACAAATTTTAACATAAAATTGTATCTGTCCAGAATTTTGTCGTCCCAATCACCTCGAGAAACATGATCTGATGATAATTTCAATTAGACAAACTCAAGATGAACGTCAATATTCAGCATAACGCTACCTGTGCAGCTATTAGACATGCGCAGTGACACCATATGGCATCCAGTTGCACATTGCGCATGTTCATTAGTAGCATCGTTCTGGCAAGAAATCAGTCTTAGAGACTTATATTTCTGCAGGACGTTTATTTAAGATATGTTCAAAAACCTACAAGAAATAGAAATAATTTAAAATAAAACCTCGTTTATCAGGAGTAATATCGAGATTTTACTCTCAACTAATTCACAAATTCCCGTTGATTTAAAAGAATATAATATTTAAAATTGACTTTGTAGAGTGTAAATTGTTGAAAATTCTCAATTCTTACAGTTGAACTTGAAATACGTGGTAAATAAATAATTCTTTGAATCATATTTTTACTAATGGTTCATGTGAAAATGCATCCGTTTTGACGTCATACAAGTGTTAGCATAAATATTATGACGATTGCATTTTTCATTAATAATTTGATTGTTAATGACATTTTTTTAAGTTTGTAATATGAAAGCAAACGGTGTTTGGAATTCTTTTATATTATTTTAACTGTGTTGATTCATTAAAAATAATATTGAAGGAAAATATTTCTTAACTCATTTAATTTGGGCGAAATTTACCTTGTACACCTAATTCGACCTTCTGTAAATGATCAACATATATATATTTTGCAAAATATTGAATATTTTAAAATTAATATACCTAATATTTATATCAACCTATATTCACTAACACTTCAATTATTCATATAAAGAATTTAGAAAAGTATTCCTGTTTCAGATTTTATGAAGAAAATAGGGCCTACAACACTTGGAAATGTTAAACGCCTTGTCAAATCCACCACTGCAGGAATAATGAATTTTAATCCAAGGATCTTGATGTACAGGTAACTGAAATTCAATACCGGATTGAGGTCCCACTTCTGTTACATTGAAGGACTAAAGGACTGTGCTCTATGTCAAATTTATAAGGTGAGGTCCTCGTAACGCTTTCATTTTGTGTACTGTTTTAGGCCTAGGAATCGAACGGCAGAGAAACCTCTACAGAAATTGAACCCATTTAAGGACCTTTATGAAGTCTAAATGGGGCTCTTAAGATTTGTCTAAAGGTTCATAAGCCCCACCTACAACACTAATCATTGATCCATATTTATAGTGTTGACTAACTGATCTGAGAAGGTGAAGTGGTAGAACGTACTTGCCTCTGCAGGTAACAGTTTTCTGGTTTACCTCTACCTCTGACCAAGGCTATCTCCTTTCGGATAAGGATAAGATCAGAAATGCACCTTTCGCCATTTCAGTAATTTTTCAAGGAAATCTAGTTCCAATCATTAATATTGATTGTCATCAGATTCAGTCAGGACGTCGTGTATGCAGAGACGTCGCTAGGATTGGCGTCACCCGGTGTGGTAACGCCATGGTGTGGTAACTAATACCTACGGGTATTCGTTCACTTCCACAAAAGCAACTCCTAACCCTTTTCCCGCCTATGGCAGGGTCGGGTACCCTTCACGTCCCTCTGAGTGCACACAAAGGTGATATATTGGAAGGTGTTTTTTTTCCGCAGCAGACCAAAGTTGCACCCCCTATGCTTATCTGTCGTCGGTCTACCGTTCGTTGGGGCACTCCACCCCAACGCCAGGAAATTTTGCATCATGTAACAGTTGCATAGTAGAGGGTTCTTTTAAGTGCAAATGCCATCGTACAACATACGGGACCTCGATTTTACTTCTCATCCGAAGAAAAGCGCACTCGGGGCTTCTCTCTCACCCGAAAGAGGCCAACCCATTCCTAACTTGGAATCACTGACGCAGTAAATTGAGCACGCCACCGAGCCGGGTCTATTCATTAACTTCCACTGCCCCCCACCGAAATTTACAGCCCTTACATATGAAAGAAGAAAATAGTTTGTTAGATAGATAGCGACTCCCCTCTCCCACATATTTCTCCTAGGTATTCCCATGTGTTGAAGTAGTGAGAACCTCTTCCTTAACAGATATTTTAACGGCCGGTTATCCCGTTTTTGTTTTTAGTTGTAATGGGTTATCTGAACCACAGTGAGGGTTTCTGGACAGATATTTTGAATCCCACTCACTGTACGTTTTAAATCCAGGATAACATCACAGGACCTCTGATTCAAATTATAATTGGCAGCCTCGGTAGATCTGTAGTGGCGTGCTTGAATTTGAGTATTGATACAGGTTCGATTCTGCGTGACAACTGACTTCTGAAGAATGATGAGGAAGCCCTAAGTGTGCCTTCCATCGTGGCTCCATGTGGGATGCTCATGATGCCACTTGCATGTAAAAGAACCTGAGTGACAGTTGAACCTGTGACACTGAAAGGGCAGCTGTTGAATAACCAAGCAATCATTGACAAATATTAATCAATTAGATCTGCCCTCAGTGTTCCCGTCGGTCTTCTCAAATACCTACTTATCTAAATCATTATCCACCATACTAAGCAGGGCCGGCCATCTCTATAAAGGGGCCCGGGTGCAAAAATCCTTTTGGGGCCCCAAAATATTTTTTCAAAAGTAAAAATAAAAGGATTCAGTGTAACTGGACTCCTCATCCCATTCTGAGATCCTTCCTAATTTTGGAAAGTATTATATTTTTGGGTCATGCCATGTGTCCTACTATGTCACCATTGCATTTATGAGTTGGTCTGAAAGCTTATGTGGACGTCCACACCTTGGAACATTTTCAGTTGGACCTGTGTCATTATATTTTTTATTAAACTTCTGATTATTATAAAAGGTATTTTGGTTTTAACAACCCCAAAATAATAGCATTATTAAATTATTGACTCTTAACCTTTAATTGTGGCTTGTCCAACCTGTGGCCCACTGAGGCTTGTAATGTGGCCCATGGTACATCATTTCTAATTATGCATTATAGCCTACCTGCTATGTAACACCTAAAGTTATCTTCACCCGTTTTGGTTTTGACAGCCTGTGGCTGGCAATCAGTTCATGGAGCAGCCGAGTGACCCACAACACCAGAAAGGTTGTACAACCCTGGTGTAGTTCAATGGCAGGGTTGTTAGGTTTCGTTTAGGTTATGTTGCATTTGCAGGGTCGAATGAGGGACGTTGCCCCTACAATGACATATTAAACTTTTAATATTAGCAATGATCTGGGCCCTGATGGGGCCTCCTCAATCGTGGGGCCCGGGTGCAATGCAACCTCTGCACCCCCTGGATGGCCGGCCCTGATACTAAGACATCCTGAAAGAGCTGGATAGGGCCCTATATACGATTCATTCGTAGGGTGACCGATTTGATTCCGACTGAAGTCAGAGATTTGATGTTTGACCTCTTGTAACATGCTGGAGTGCGTGTCAATCCTAAAACGAGCTAATATGAACCACACGTGGCCCCTTTGAATGTGACTGGCGACCACAAGTGTTTTGCACTCTGGTAACAAGCTGGGGTCAGGGGCGGATCTAGGGGGAGCAATGCAGTAATTGCTCCCCCTCAATGCCTCAACTGAGCGCATATTTTAACTGATGCATGATTCAACTTTGCAACTGATGAGGCATTTTTTTCATTTGCTATTTCCATTTCTATACTGCCAGCTCAATCTTCATTTGGCTAAACTACTGAAGATAGGACATTGTCTAAAGGGCAGTAGAGGACCTATTGTAATTGCCAGCTAGATTTATACTACGGGACTTAAATTTACTAATCCAACAGTTTTAAAAATGTAGTGGACATTACCTTATTATATTCAAGTAATATATTGATTCATACAGTAATAAATTGCATCGCTGCTTTACTGATATTACAATTCATGGCTCAAGAAGGAATCAAAGATTACGTTTCACATCACCTATTGCAGAGAATCAATTTTATTGTCACAATCTGGAAAAATGGCTAGAGTAGCAATACCACAGTTGTTATTCCTGTTACGGGACATTTTAATGTAGCCTTGTTCGCCCCAGCTCAAGCCCCAGCTGTTAGAAAATAAAAGAACAAGTGTTAACCATAAAGAGTTTAAGTAACAACCTTAATATGCATATTTAGCAACTCCTAACCCTTTTCCCGCCTATGCCAGGGTCGGGTACCCATACTGTCCCTTTGAATGGACATAAGGGCGATATATTGGGCAGTGTTTTTCCACAGCCGGTTGCCGACCAACGCTGCAACCCCTATGCTTATTTATCATCGGTCTACTGTTCGTTGGGGCACCTCACCAACGCCAAGGGGCGAGCTCCTACACCTGGAAATGTTTGCCTCATCTACTTGTTGCAAAGTAGAGAGGGCTCTTTTACGTGCAAATGCCATCGCACAGTATCTCGGTTTTTATTTCTCATTCGTTAGGAGACGCCCTCAGGGACTCTCTCCCGCCCGAAAGACGCCAACCTACCTCGATCCAGTATCGAACCTAGAACTACTGACGCTGTTACCGAGCGTGCTACCACCGCGCCACCGAGGCGGGCTTCTTAATCTGCATATTTAAAATTTGAAATTTCTTTGCAAATACCTGTTCTTGACAATCCAGTAGTCTTGAAGTCCTTCACTACCATAACCAACAACCAACATGCTATGGTCCAAATTAGTCTGACTGCAGAGTGCCTCATAATAAACTCCTACAGGAAAGAAATGCACGATGGCCATAAGTCATTCTTTGCAACGCTGTGCACTTTAATAACTGATATGAAGAAAGGGAAATACCGTTGCTGTAAAGTTGGAATGATGCTTTGCTGGCATCAACGGTTACAGAGATGGTACCAATATTAGCAGTGGCAATTTGCAGAGCATCTTCATCTCCAGAAGGGACATCGCGGTAGGTACAGCAGGTGCATCCTCTGTTGAGAACATTGTAACGGCATTTTCCCAGCTGTTAAGTAACATTTAGCAAACTATCACTCCGGTGAATTTCTTTTAACGTTTCACTTGAAGTGGGGGACGAGACGTAATATTGGGAAACAATAAACTTAGGCGTCACGTCACTTACTCGTTCTTCATATGGGTATGAAGCTTCGGTGTCAATCCCACCATTGTCGATACAATATTGGAAGGCATTGTCCACTGATCCACCATTGCAGCCCAAGTTACCATACGAAATAGTGCAATCAATCAAATTCTGTTCACTAAGAGATATTAGGTTGCCAGTATTGGCGAAATTTTGACATTCCAGAGCTCCAGCCTGAATTAAGTGTAAAAATAGGACAGGCATTATATAATCAAGAATTTAGAAGGTTTTTCTAGGCATATTGTCAAATACTCACAGCACTGAAGGCCCAGCAACTTCCACACTGTCCTTGATCCTTGACTGATGTGACGCAGCCTTTCTCACGCCAGTCGACAGAAGCTGGGACTTTGAATCCGGTGGGTGGTACGCCTACATATAATTTTTCGGCTTTTTTAGATTTGAGGTTAGCATGGTAGCCATTCATCTTAGCTGCGAATTCCTTAGTAGTCTAAAAATCAGATCGAATAATATGGTGAGATTTTACCTAGTGCCCATTTCTGTTGTTGAAATAGGATAGGAGTCACTGGAATATTGACCTACCAAGTCAGCAAACTGGTTAACTCCCAATGTGAATGTAACTTTGCCTTGCTTGTATTGTTCATTGTGTTCTGCAATCTTGGACAAGTTATTTTTAAAGATCTGCTTACGGCTTGCTTCCTCAGCAACACTCTTGTAAGTTTTGCCTGACGGGAGGAAATAAATTCATCACAGTGTAACTTCATTATTCGCTGATACTTTTAATACCAGAAAATTTTGTACAGTGAAACTCGTTTAACACGAAACTGACGGGACCGAAATATTTTTTCGTGTTAAAAGAATTTCGTGCTAAGCGATTCATGCAGAAAACCCGCCATTGTTTTGTATGTCGTCATATTTTATTAATTGGATTCATTGCTAAAAGTTACACTTGTAATATAACCAACAAAGCATTAATTTACCTGTCAAAGTTTCTATTTTAGTTGTATAATGCAATGTTGGAACAAGTGGGGTAGGCCATCATCCCCACAGACAACCCAGCCAATATTCCTGTGGGTTCCAGATGCCTGGCTGGGGTGCCCCCAGTCCAGGGCATGTTCAGTGGGCCCACAGATCCCACCATGCTGCAGGTGAGATGAGGGTGTGATGATGTTGACTAAAAGTTGTGGGCATCATATTAGATTCAATATTTTCAATTTAAATAATGATGTAGGCTACAAATGCACTATTGTTTTTGGGATATAATGTGCTTTGTTTTTCAGTGTCTTTTTGAGCATAAATTGTCAATAAAAAGGCCCCCTTCCCCATAGTTTGAAAGGTTTGTCAATGGCATGCCTCTGCCATCCCGAACCCAGCCTGTAATCTAGTAACAGTGGAAACCACTGTTTATTTGTTTAGTTTAACGAAAACTCCGGTATATGCTGTATATCCAGTATTTTGTTAGCTGAGAAGTAAAATAATTTCGTGTTAAGCGATTTTTGTTTCGTGTTAAAAGAAAAAAAATGTATGGAATTGCAGAGTATTTTGTCCAGACCGCAGTATTGTTTCGTGTTAACCGTTATTTCATTTTAAGCGTTTTCGTGTTAAACGGATTTCACTGTATTTGAATATAGCCAGTGTTACCAAATTTGCCCTTGAATGAATCCCATTCGACGTCTCTAACGGCCGAAACGGCCACCACCAACAATCCAAGACAAATGAAAACTTTCATTTTTATTTTCGCTGCAAAAGTTGAACAAATTGAATCTTGTCATTCATTTTATACGTTTAAGTTTTGCTGATGGCTTCGGGCAAGTGGCTTATTGCGTTGGACACACCAGTTCTCGTCTGATCCCTGAAGCTAACCAACGCAAACCCAGGTAGTACTAACATGGGTGGCCGCTTGGGAGAACTGGGTACTGCTAATACCCAATAATCGTCGCATTAGTGTAGTGTCTGTGCAGTATCTGCACTAGAACTATACAGTGGACGGGGTTCTAATGACCTTGTAGTTGACAGGCCCTAAACCACCAACGAAACAAAAAAGCCTTCGGGCAAAAACATCAAAATAATAAACGGAAAGCAACTTACCTTACTGTCGGCTGGAACCTGTCAGCAACACAAATTTCAAATGCAATGGAGTAGCAAAATGGCAATCTTTTTATAAGACTCTTTATTATTTAAATATTTATCGGTTTTATTGTGAAGTTTGATAAGAAACGGAAAAATCACTTTGTAATCAACACCTGGCCAATATCATTGACAGCTCTCTTACCTTGATAAGAGCATATTATGAAATAATTATTACATGTACCATTACCTGAGTTGCACAGAATCATCATTTGATTATTTCTAAGTTTCATGAACAAAGGCAACATAAATGTTCTAGCAGGGGCGGATAAGGGGGGAGAACTTCAAAAAAGTACGTCCCAAATATTTTTAAATATTCAGAATCCCGTAGTATAAATCTAGCTTGCAATTCCAATGCTTATTGTTATTGTGCAATAAGTCTGACACCATGCAGAATTATTACCAACAAAGCATTAATTTACCTGCCAAAGTTTCTATATTTTAGTTGTATAATACGATATTGGAACAAGTGGAGTAGGCCGGCATCCCCCCACAGACAACCCAGCCAATATTCCTGTGGGTTCCAGACGCCTGGCTGGGATGCCCCAATTGGACCTGCAGACCCGACCGTGCCACAGGCGGGATGAGGGCATGATGATTCTAATTCTAATTCACTGCACTGCAAGCAGCCTTCTTTGGCCAATATGGCAGTGGAGAGACTAATTCTCATTCTTACATATCATACCATAAAACTCCTAAAACCCTAAGCTATAATTCTTGTGCCTCCCCCCACAATACTAGCAATGGTGGGCTTACCTTTGAGGAAGCCCTCCACTTTATCCTCTCCAAGGCTATTCCATTGTCGAATGGTCCTTGGTAAAAAAAAGACCAGTAGTATGAGTCTGTCTGTGCCCTAATCTCCTTCAATTTATATGGATGATCCTTTCTCCCCTTATACTCAGCCAGGGACACACCTCCAACCAGAGGTCCATTGCACCCCAGCAGCAGCAGCAGTCTGATAAAAGGAGTAACGGCTGTGAGATATACGCCGCTAGCTTAGTGTGTCCCAGCCAGGGGAGGATCTACATAGGGACTAATAGGGCTTAAGCCCTGGGCCCCCAAGTGTCAAGAGGCCCCACAAAAGTTTGATTATCATAAACTTTTAATACTTTTTGATTAACAATGAGCACTTATCGTGCAGTAAAAAAAGTTAATATTAATAATATAATAATAATGATTATTTATAATATTATTCGTTGAATTTTTTCAATGAGACATTATTGAATTTCAATAAGCCCTAGGCCCCGAGCAACCTAGATCCGCCCCTGGTCCCGGCCTAGTTCCCTAATCATGTCAGGCATGCTCTCCCTGCGAGAAAAACTGTTGAGTACAATTCTTGCTGCCCTCCTTTGGATCCTTTCAATCTCCCAAGATAAGTCCTGCCTGAAGGGAAACCAAATTGGACTACCATACTCCAAGGGGCATGATGATGAAGTACAATAGGTCCTCTACTGCCCTTTAGGCAATGTCCTATCTTCAGTGGTTAAGCCAACTGCCGATTGGACTGGCAGTATAGAAATAGGATTAGCAAATGCAAAGTGAGCGGCGAACTGCGTTGGACACACCAGTTCTCGTCTGATCACTGAAGTTAAGCAACGCAACCCCAGCAAGTACTAATATGGGTGGCCGCTTGGGAAAACTGGATACTGCTAATACCCAATAATTATCGTTGCATTAGTGTAGTGTCTGCGCAGTCTCTGCACTAGAACTATGCAGGGCTCTAATGACCTTGTAGTTGAAGGGCCCTAAAACCTCAACGAAACAAACAGCATTTTCACATGCTAAATGTACGGTTGTGTGCAACTGGAAATTTTTGTTTATATTCTTCGTTTTTCTCTCGTATCTTTTCTCGAGAAATATTGTAGGGTCTTATTGCTAGTTAAATTTATACTAAGGGATTCTGAATATTTAAAAATATTTGCGGCACACTTTTCGTGAAGTGTGCCCCCCACATCCGCCGCTGGATCCGCCTTTGGGGGTGCAAAGTGTCAATTCTGCCACGAACTTAAGTGGAGCATATCCGCTGCAGGACTCAATTTATGGAAACTTGCAATATTGTATCTATTATACAATAGTTCATTTGATCCTCTCCAAACATGAGATCGATATAGCAGACAGGGACATGCTCATAATTGGGACCTAGTAGACAGCAAGGACCCTGTATGGACCTGAATTCATTCCAAATCGATACTGTGAAAGGGACTAACGAAAGTCCAAATTCATACACTTACAATAAAACAGGATATCAGCTAGTGGGCGACTCTGACTCTTGGAGCTTTTTTTTCTAATTCCATCAACCAAGGTCAATGGTTCATGAATGGTCACTTTGAAATTCACTGAGACGTTAAGTTAATTATAATGTGATTAATATTATTGTTGAGATACTAAAGTGATGCATAATGTGCCCTATGGTACATTGTAGTTTTCGTATGGACATTCATCTTCTGTTAAATAAATACCAACACTTCCGGTAGCATTGCCAACATTACTGTCAGAAATGACCACTTCATTATAATGTGCGCTAAAGTTTTCCAAAGCGCATCGATAGTTGCACTAAACAAGGAAAAATTACTTCCGAAAAATCTTCCGGAAACTTTTTATGTGCCCTAGTATACGGATTTAGGGGCATTACACTGTTTATCCATCTCCAGATACTCATTTACTTGTCTGAACAGCAGCAGTACCACAATAGGACAATGGTTAGGGGTAGGCCTTGTTCATTTCAACAAAATCGTATAAAAAAGAGCCACGAATCTCATACCCTGAAGAGACCATCTGCTTTTGTTAGGACCGAATTCTCTGTACAAGTAAAGCAAACGCAACTACTAGCATTTTCCTGCCTATGGCAGGTTCGGGTACTCAATTTTATCCATCTGGGACATATGGGCGATCTGTTAGATGGTATTTTAATGTAGCCGGCTATCGGCCTCTGTCGTCGGACTACTGTTCGTCGGGGCACTTCACTGACGCACGGGGGCGAGCTCCTGCACCTGGGGATTTTGCCTCGTCTACCCATTGCATAGGTTCTTTTATGTGCAAATTACATCGTACACCACACAGGTTCTCCTCCGACGGAAAGCGCACTCGGAACCTCTCTTTCGCCCGAAAGAAGCAACCGACGAGCAACGCCACCTCCTGCACCACCGAGACGGGTGCGA
Source organism: Trigoniulus corallinus (assembly GCA_013389805.1). Classification (NCBI taxonomy): domain Eukaryota; kingdom Metazoa; phylum Arthropoda; class Diplopoda; order Spirobolida; family Trigoniulidae; genus Trigoniulus; species Trigoniulus corallinus. The sequence goes on along the minus strand of JAAFCE010008833.1, from coordinate 30,887,919 downwards.
TAGATTAAATGGATCATCTGTTGTACAATTTCACTCCAGAGTTATTATCATATCGATCATCATACTATGTATAAATCAAGGTCAAATAAAGCAGTATCAGATATGATGTTCCAATTAGAAATTTGGTATATCCTGGCCAAGGTTCTCTTCCTTTTTTGTTTTCGTTGGTGTTTTAGGGCCCTTAAACTACAAGGTCATTAGAACCCCGTCCACTGCATAGTTCTAATGCAGAGACTGCACAGACACTACACTAATGCGACGATTTTGGGGTATTACCAGTGCCCAGTTTTCCCAAACGGCCACCCATGTTAATACTAGCCGGGGTTGCGCTGCTTACCTTCAATGATCAGGCGAGAACTGGTGTGTCCAACGCAATAAGCCGCTCCTGCTCTCTAACCTAGAGTTCTGGTTTATAAAGGTTAGGTTTTAACATTGGGCATGGTCAGATCTGTACCGCAGCAAGCGCATCTCAGCTGTTCTCATTCTGTTTTCGTGGCTCTTTCGCAGGGCCGTAACGAGGGCGTGGCGAAGAAGGCGGCCGCCACGGGCGCATTTTTTGTAGCCCACCTAATCACTACCCTATAGAATTTTCTCTTCAACTTTATTGGGACCCTCCGATCACGCAGGAATTCAGTCCAGACAAGTTGACCTTAATATTCATATTCTTGAAATTGCTTGTGGAAGAGGTCGTTACAAGTCATACCGAATCCAGAACCATAATGGACCTCTTTCACTTGAAAAAAAAAACTTGACCTGCACTGTTACATATCCAAGTCTCATATTTAAGGAAGAAGGAAAACCACATAAAAGTAGTCATATATATTTATTTTAGTTGAGTATATGAGAAAAGCATTTTTATTCTGTTATTATTATATTTGATGCAGTTCATGTTCATCATGTCAGCAAGTGGTATTTTAGTTCACGTTATTTTTTTTTTCTTCATTTGGGCTTCAATGATCGTGATCCGGATGCCCATTGGGCTACATCCTTATTTTTTTCTAACTATAGAGCATTGGAGAGAGCTTTAAGCGACAATACCACCAACTGAGAAACTATACAATTTTGGTCCCAATTTTGGCCATTTTTGCCATGCACTGACACAAAATATAGTAAATGTGCAGTGGTTTGTCAGAAATAAGTGAAGCGTGTGACAGGAAAACATGTTAGTCAAATGTGACACTTGTAATAGTTCAACAGTCCCATTCTACCCTGTCCAAAGATGGGGAGGGGTGTTGTGAAGCCCTATATATATGTATTTGATATTTCTCTGTATTGATGATGAACAGATTTTTCTATTTATTCAAATTGAAAGTTTGCCACATTTTACTCAGTTTCTTAATACACCACCCCTTTCCCTCCAGAAAATGCCATCATAAAAAGAAGTCATTTGATCCAATGATTCTGGCAGATATTCACATATCAAGTTTTGTGTGGAATAGAGATACTATTATTAACTTTAAGAAAATCTTCTTTTGAAGTAACTCATGTGGCGATATCACATATGGACTTTAAGGGTCGGAGGGGAGGCTGAGAATTGATCGTTTTTTTTCAGTTGTCGTTTAACAAATGTTTATGACTCATTTTAGCAGTTGCATCCTGGTGATGTCCGTCTTTTTTTTCTGGGAGCTCGGAAAGTTGAATTGACGTCTGTAAAACAACTTTGATAGTTGACAGAAGGTAAAATATACTTAGATGTTTTAAATAAAAATTGTTCGACTTGGTTTCCTTGTATATTTTTATAAAAATTTGATTTCAGTTTTAATGTAAGAAGATCATGTTTTTATTGGTGAGTTTAAGGACGACATGGTCATTGAAATATTTCTGTAAAAAAATGCATGAAGATATAAAAAAGGCATTTAGTTTTTTGATGTGGCAGTCAGTATGTAAATATCGGTACATTTTATATACAGTATTTTATTTAGTATCCATCATCAAAATTCATACTATGCATTCAAAGAAATTGTCGTTTTGAACCTCTTAAAGCGGAAATATACTTTATTGCACTCAATGAAATGTCCCCTAACGAGTGAAATTTACGCCATGTTGAACTCATTTTAGTTCATTTTTGAAAACTCGAATTGAAAGTTGACTTTAAATCCGCACACAAAAGGGATAGTTTTAGTTGAGACTTTTCCTTGGTGACCATACTTATACTTCAAAGAATTCTTCTGGACCTTTCTAGTAAATAAAAAATTATAGATTTTTTTACTTCTATGACTCTCTCCGAATGCATCCTTCTGTCTCGTCCTCTCGTTGGTTGAAAAATAGCATTTTAATTTTTGTTTTGTATATTAAATATTTAAAATGGATTCCGCCTCGTATCAGTGAAGGATAGCTTTCCCCTTCTGAGACAAAGAGGCGGCGGGAAGAGTATTTCCACAGCCTCTTGAATGCTGCAAGAGGAGAGGACGATGTGGACACCCATCGTACCACTACGGAGGTGGTAGACAGGGTTGAGGAGGAGGAAATAGTCAGGGCCCTTACAGTAGACCCAGACAGAGGAGCCCCATTGAAGTGTGACGCAGCTCAGGTATCACAGGCAGTGGCGTCACTAGGAGGATGTGGGCCGTACCGAGTGACACCACTCGCATCATGAAAAATGGGGTGACACCAAAGCAGAAGAAGCGTCTTTTTCGGGAGAGGGGGTGACACCAAGGTGTCACCGCACCGGGTGACGCCAACCCTAGCGACACCACTGATCACAGGAATCATGTGGCCAGGGAAACTTTTCAATAGGATAGGTAGTAGAACTAGAATGCCTTCTGCATGGCGTTGGATAGCACCACTCTTCAAGGACAAAGGGATGTCCAAGATTATGGTAACTATAGAGGTAGTAAGCAAATGAGCCATTCCATGAAGCTCTGGGAGAGAGTAGTAGTTCAGGTTCACGCCAAGTAGGTCCACAATGGAACCAATCTTCATACTGAAGCAGATGATAGAAAGGCATCGAGGGAGGAGGCGTGGGAGCAAGTTGTCCACAAGGATATTGTAGTGTGTGGTGGACGGGGACCAGGAAAGCAGGAGGTTGGAAGCACCCGGAGCAGGAGGCGACCAAAGCAGACGTGGGAGCAGCTTGTCCATAAGGATATGGTAGTGCGTGGGGTGTACGGGGACCTGATGGGAGATAGGCGAGAGCGGAGGGCTAGAACCCGCTGATCCGATCTTGCCACAAGCGGGACAAGGGTATGATGATGGATCAGGTGTTCTAGATTCGATACTGGATCGAGGTAGGCTGGCTTCTTTCGAGGAGCGAGAAAGATACCCTGAGTGCGCCTTCCTTCGGATGAGAAGTAAAACCGAGGTCCCGTGTGGTGTACGGTGACATTTGCACTTTAAAGAACCCTCTCTACTATGCAAGGGGTAGATGAGGCAAAAATTTTCTGGTGTAGGAGCTCGCCCCCTTGGCGTCGGTGGATTGCTCCAACGAACAGTAGGCCGACGATAGATAAGCATGGGGGTTGCAGCTGTGGTCGGCAACCGGCTGTGGAAAACTTCTGCCCAATATATCGCCCTTGTGTCCATTCAGAGGGACAAGATGGGTAGCTGACCCTGCTGTAGGCGGGAAAAGGGTTAGGAGCTACTTTATGTATTTTTAAAATGAGTCGTTGAAAATATACTGCTTTTATATACATTGAATTGACTTTTTAAATTATTTGTTCTACTTGAATATGGCGAATTGAAATGGCTTTGTGGCTTTCTTGTCAATTTTTCAGTTTTTAATAAAAAAATCGTTTTCAAACTGTCAATCATAGTTTTATTTGCAGGACAGTGAATATCAAACTGTTTGCAATAGATATACCTTTTTTTAAATATGTATTTTTAAAAAGAAATTTCTTGTGATGCATTCCTAGTATAAAGTATGTACATTTAAGATTATTTATTATTCCAATCTGAGTGTCGTTTATAAAATGTTTTTCTCAAATATATAGATAGATAGACATTTCTTTAGTTGTTTGTTTTCTCTTTTTTCCTATTTGGTTGGTCCATGATTTTGTTATAAATATGTAAACAGCAATATATTGTATTCCCTCTCTTCCTCCTCCCCTCTATCCTTCCCTTTTGAATATCTTATAATATTGTAATAGGACCCTACTCAATATCTTGGCATGTTATTTGTCCTATTTACATTTACAGACGCTCTACTTATCGCTATAATGTATTTGATACATAATTAATTGATTTTCGTTTATACCTGCCAATGTTTAGACAATAAGCCTAATAGGATTGCCGACTAGTAACCTAGAAAAATGCATCCGTAAACTATAGATCCTATTTAATCATGTTTTGGCCCCCTTAATGTAGAAATCTCTATGGACTCGTCTCGGATAGCAGATAGATATAGAGTGAGTAGTAGTAGGGCATACTAGAAATGGATGAAAAAAATGATCTTCAGATATATTTATATTATAATCGTGTGCTTCTTATAGGATGCCAGTCAATTTGAAACTAAGTTAGTATTTAAGACAGAATGTATAACGAGAAATGTAGATTTGAAATTATGGAGGAAGACTAAATTAAGAATGAGACAAAAAGAGATAGAGTAGGAGATTTAGTTTAGCACATAAAGGATAAAAAGTGAATCAAGCGATTATACTAAACTGTATTTTCGTTTCTTGTTGGTCGATGAGTTAGTGCAGGGGTGGGGAACCTGCGGTCTTTTGGCTACTGTACTAGCCCTTACATACTACGCTCAGATAAATGAATGCGGCCTTCAGAAATGAAAACGTTCCCACCCCTGAGTTAGTGGATGTTTTTCTTGATGCACGATCTATAATTTATAACGTACTAGTTTGCATCTCCCCACAGATAACCCAGCCAATATTCCTGCGGATGCCAGGCGCCTGGGGAGCGGCGAATTGCGTTGGACACACCAATTCTCGTCTGATCACTGAAGTTAAGCAACGCAAGATCAGCTAGTACTGACATGGGTGGTCGCTCGGGAAAACTGGGTACTGCTAATACCCAATAATCGTCGCATTAGTGTAGTGTCTGTGCAGTCTATGCATTAGAACTATGCAGTGAACGGGTCTCTAATGACCTTGTAGTTGACGGGACCTTAAACACCAACAAATCCAGACGCCTGGCTGAGGCACCCCCTGTCAGAGAATGTTCAGTGGACCCGCAGATCCGACCCTGCCACAGGCGGGATAAGGGTATGATGATGATGATGATTATACGTACACTATACGCTCTTTGAGGTTTTTATGCGAAGCTGAAGAATAGCCCCCAAATAAGGGGTCCCAAACGGAAAAAATCTCAACATCGAGAAAAATGGTATTGAGAAGCATTTCACAGGCTTCCGTACAAATGCATGTCGAATTCCAAATTACGTAACTCTTATGTGCGTACTTCGAGCATAACAAATGGCGTGCGTAGGTAATAAAAGTAATTTTCTAAACGTTCAAATTATAAAACCTTTATTTCGCCAGAATGTACGACTTGGGAAAATGATATCTAAAAACAGAGTACCGGTTAGTGGTTTTATAATTTCCAGGTGAGTTCCTGCCTACTGTTTGTTAACTTCATTACTATAGATGGCATACTGTAGTTCGTTGTTATCCTGTACAGTTCAGAGACTTTGCAGACGAATAATATGGTAGTTGGAATCAAGGTAGCATACGTTATATACAAGACAAGGGGAGAATTTAAAGTGAATGTAGGAATTTGATTTACAAATAGAGGAGAGAACTTGGCGATGTAAATTATAGGTATATGAAAAGGCTGTCTTGACCGTCTGGGTGGCGCAGTAGGTAGCATGCTCGCTGCTCGGTAAATGCATCGGTGTTTCAAGGTTAGATACTGGATCTAGGTAGGTTGTCTTCTTTCGGGCGAGAGATAGGCCTTAAGTGCGCCTTCATTCAGGTGAGAAGTAAAACCGAGGCACCGTGTGGTGTACGATGGCATTTACATGTAAAAGAACCCTCTCTTCTGTCAAGGTCGGAAAAGGGTTAGGAGTTGGTTTGGCTTTGAAAAGGCTGTCTTGAGTACTGCACAGGAACCTAAAAAATGGTTTAACAGAGGTGACCTATGCTGACGGGAACTTCACTGAATACCATGAAATGGTTTGTTCTAAGTTACTAATCATTATAAATACAGTCCTAGAGTTTACCTCATAAGTCCTTGGGAATCTTTCTGCCGTGCTTTCAGTTTAATATTTAAATGCTTTGCTTGCTATATTATTCTACTATGAAATTCCTAATAGAAAAATACAATCTGTAATCTGTCTATTGACCCGATCAAATTTCACTTCGTATCTTATACTATTTACAATAAATAAATGAAAACTAAATTTAAAATTCATTGTAACAGGATCAGGATTATTCCGAAATCAAATTGAAGTTTTATTCAAGGAATGTTGGAATTTGTTTATTGAATTCAAGTATACATCTTGACATACTTTATTTACCTGGCATTTGTATTACAGGAACTCCATAGTCCATGACACACGGTCGAACTACTGGTCGGTATTTTTATGCAGTCAATTGCCGCCCTAATACTGTGCTTTAACTACCGATACTTTCTTATTTAAAGTCGACTTATTTTATTGGCTGGGGCAATTTTCCTCTACCGACGCAAGAGTAACAGCTCCAAATTTGAAAATGTTGCCGATCTACACGCATATTTATTCCAAGTAGAAATGATTCTTTTATGTGTAAGTGACATCGTAGACTTCACACGGGGGGACGCTAATCACTTTGCCACCAAGAGCTGCAGCATAGGACTGTTTACAGCCAAGTAATATGTTTTATGGGTTGTGTGGAAGCCCTGAATCTTTACTGGGCCCCCCCCTTGCAACGTTACAGACATACTTCATATACACACATGTATGCTCATATATAGGTGGGAGGAGACCATTATGGAGCGGCGAGTTGCGTTGGACACACCAGTTCTCGTCTGATCACTGAAGTTAAGCAACGCAAGCCCAGTTAGTACTGACATGGGTGATCGCATGGGAAAGCTGGGTACTGCTAATACCCAATAATCGTCGCATTAGTGTAGTGTCTGTGCAGTATATGCATTAGAACTATACAGTGTACGGGACCTTAAACTCCAACAAACAAACAAAGGAGACCATTATTGACGATTTTGTTAGCACTACGTTATTCAACATACTGGGTTACTTAACAGCGTGGGTTTCTAAAGGATCCACCTATTTTATCTGTGGGTCGATTTTAAGAGACATGCAGGCATCTTCAAGTGTGATTTGGTAAAAGCATCGACCACTCCTTTACACTTTTAGGCATCAATACTTACAACTTGTGAAAATTGTAATGAAATTAAGGCTAGTATGAGAGTAACGCATTTAATTAAAAGATTCAACGATTTAATGATATAAAAATGAAATAGCTAATGTAAATAGCTTTTCTAAACGCTAATCTAGTTGATCTTCGTCCTTATATTTCATGTCTGTTGTCATTAGTAACATAAAATCAACCATGTGCATGATTGAGACCTTAGATGATGACTCCTCAGTCAAACATATATGAAAATTATGCCATAAAATTTAAATCTTAATCTTGAATATGATTGGCATAGCGAACGTTGAAATAAAAAAAATCACCCTACTTTTTAATTTTTAATGAATAGCTGTTGTATTACTATTTAATCTTGTGCTCAGGACATCCTAATACTGCATCTGTTATGAGATTATTCTATTGGGAAAGAGGGGTCGTTTTTTAACTGGTCATTTCAAACAGTGTATCTCCGTCCCATTAATGCCTTACTAATTTAATACGGTACTCTGAATTTATACTTTGCTGTGCTTTAGTATAGGCATGATTATAGTCTATCTTAGCTAGTCCATCTCACAAGTTGTACCATTACCTTTATCTTGCATCTGGATCTATCCACAGATGAAGACAAAATGTTTCTAGACCTCAAATAGTCGAGGTCCTCAAAAAATTTTAGTTGTGCTACTTTGTTGGTGATGTATTCCACCTTGGAACTGTATATATCAAGATTAAATGACTAACCCAGGTCTTTGCCCTAAAATACTTAACGGATGTGATCCTGATGGAATGATCCTGTCAGATCTGCTAACCTCTAAAATCCCTGATAATGTTTGCTTCATGGCAGCATAAAAGAAAAAGATGACATTATTTTATATGATGTTTGTTATGAAGCAATTTTGGCATTAAATTAAGTAAAGAAAATTGTAAGGAGACACCGCAATGGATGCGTCTTGATGGAGTGACCGATTATTACTGTTGCATGAACGATCGTAAATCGTAACTTAGTTGTCTACTTAACTGAAGCTATAACTGTTGTTCCGCTTTGACCCTAAATCGTTGAAGCGGTCACTCGACGTCTCTGTTTATCCATTTGGCCGTCTTAAATGTTTTCAGTGAAGCCCATGTCATGATAGTGTGCCTGCTGCGTACACAATGTAGTTTGCTGAGTGAAGAGCAGCGAGTGTAACATTAGTGAATCGGACATCCGGTCAACATTATTACTCGCTAATATTGAGTCTTAATGGTCGTCGATTCCCGTTGCAATGATTTTTAGTGGTTTGTTGTTGACATTAACTTAAGTAGTTACTGTCCTTTTTTTTCCTTTTTATATAGTGTATAAAAAAATGATGTCCTCGTATGATACAACTGTAGACTCACTCATTTAACGTGTAACTTATTTGAGTAATGGATTTAATGTCTACATGGTTCATATCTAAGTATCTGAATTGCTTCAAAATGGTTTAAATCCATCCACTATTTTTTATTACGGAAAACAATTTAACTAAAAGTTTCGTTCAGTTTTGAATTGCTACTGTATATCGGATGTTTTTATTTCTCTAGACAGCCAATCACGACTTTTAGCCAGTTTGAGTGATAATTGACCCTCTTTGTTGTCATCAGTAGTCATTATTCGAATCAAATAAAAGTGTATTCGGTGATTGTTGCTTTTAGATAATATTTTCACGTATTATTTCTATTCATTAGTGATTCCTTGGGGTACTTTAAACCCAAAGTGGCATTAGATCATCAGAGACACATTATATCACCGTCCAGTAGTTTACTCATAAGTTCCTGAATTTATCCCTTCCTCTCCTCATCGTATGTTCCTAGTTGTTGGTTCGATCCTCAAGGACCATTATTTCTGTGATTGAGGAGTAGGCACTGTTTAAAATTGAGGTATGTCGTGTGAAGCGAGCATTTGCTTGCAACAAGAGTATGTTTTTTCATTTTTAGTGACTCACAGTTTAATTTTTTTTTTTTTTGACATACTGTTAAATAAACTCGGTATTTTGACCTTCATTCTCATTACAGGCCTTTAACAAGCTGTTTGGGACGAATTTTGACTAGTATCCCCACATATGACCCCCTCATAAGCTAATGGTCAAACAGCACAAAAAGTGACATGTAGCATTCAAACTGCGTTCACGGGACCCTAGGGCTCTGAGAATTCTCTAGACAAATTGTTAGGTTACCTACGTGTCATTACGTTACTTACGTAGCATTAGGTTAATTACTATTCAAGGTAGAAGGTCAACTTTTCGACCAATAGGTTACGAAATAGTTTTCCGCTTTTAGGAAAGTTTCTTTTGTGCTTAAAGTTTTAATGCCACAGTTGTAGTTGGCAGATATGTTTTCTGGGATTCTGTAATGGGTCACAGAAGTACAACTTCAAGGACTCTTAGTGATCAGAAGTTAAGATTCTGCCTGAGTTTTTTAGAGTTGTATCAGTATTTGTATGAATATGAATATGTAATCCTTTGTGACGGATACCTTGCTAGCGAGATCTTTTCATGCTAGACCCATATGCCCAGATCTCCACCAGCACCCCAGCAACACCTTTGCCTTTCGCATCCATTCCAGCCGCTCCACCCCAGAACCCACCACCCCCAGAACCTCTTCCAATGTGGGGGTTCCCCAACCCCTTCTGCAGTGATCCAGTGCTGAGCAGACCAGTATCACATGCCTGACGTCCTCCACCTGATCCCTGCACAATCCACAGCCCTCCTCTCCACCTGTGATCTTTGCCATCCTCTGTTTCGTCTCCAGTGACCCAGCTCTTGCCCGAAACAGAAGTGAGCTCTCCCACGTATTGTCATAGATTACCTCCCTCTCTATGTTAAGCTTGTTCCCATACACCCTCAGCGTTTTCTTTGCAGCCCTTCCCTCCATACTCTGTCGCCACTGCCCTCACCCCCATTCCTTCACTTTGTCCTGTATGAGTCTTTGCAGCGTTATTGCCCCCTCCTTGCCCTCCCTGGGGTGCAGTGTTATGCCTATCTTCTTTGACATCCTGTTTACCCCCCTCTCCCAGTTGGTAGATACCCTCATGTTGTTTACCCATGCATTTACCTGCCATACTGAATTTTCCTTTTCTAGTCCCCATATCCTGCATAGGTATACCAACTTACTAATCATTTCCCTCTGATCAAATGTAGACCACCCCATGTCCCCCTGTATTGCCTCCACTGCTGTAAACCTATTTCCCCCTAAGGCCATCCTACCTAACCTTCTCTGGGCTATTTCCATACAGTCCATTACCTTTTTACTAATGCATAGGACCTCGTTTCCATATTTTAACCCTGGTACTGCTATAGCTTTCCATAGGCCCCTAACCAATTCATACCTTGAGAATGAATCGAATGCCAGTTTCCTTATTAATCCTTCTCTGGTTTTCAGCTTACAAACGATGTTTTCCTCCATTGCTTTCAGGTATCCCCTATCATTTGTAAGTTTAACCCCCAAGTATGTAACCTCTGACACTACCTCTGTCTCCCTCTCCCCAAGCTTGATTGTTACCTGATTGCTAGGCAGCACATTATCCTCTCCTATGATCATCAGCTTTGTTTTGTCCTGACCAAACTCTAACTGAAAATCCCTACTGTACTGTTCACAGATATCCAGTTCTTCCTGGAGTTCTCCCTCTGTCACATTGGAAGATGGCAGGCAACTTGATACCATCCCCCAGAGAAAACCCCAGCCCTCTATCTTGGAGCCTAATCCCCAGTTCATTGATGCACACTAGGAACAGAATTGGTGATAATGGACAGCCCTGTCGCAACCCCTTGTCCACACCTGTCTGTCCTGTATTTATTCCCTCCCAATGGAAATCATACCTAGTACCCATATATAGCTTCTGGAGCAGTTCCACTAGCACCTTATTAACCCCATACTTGGGAAGAACTGTCCATAGCTTCTCTCTATCCACCTTATCATATGCACCCTTAGCATCCAAAAAACAGAGGTATGCCTTCCATTTCTTTCTTTGAACTACCTCCATAATCTGTGTAATTATGTACAGGCTATCACCTGTTCTGTGCCCCGTTTGGAACTCCACTAATTTCCCTGACCCTTCTATTATTGTACCTAATCGCCTCCTTACTAGCCCAGCAAATAACTTATACATGCAACTGTTTATAGCTACTGGCCGGTAGCTATCCAAACATTCCTTGCTCTTTCCCTTGCCCTTGTACAGCATCACTACCTGTGTGATGCCCCAGTCATCGGGTATTTTTCCATCCCCTAAACACTCATTAAATATCTTTAAGAGCAGTTCTCTTCCTTTACTCCCTAGTGCTTTGAGAAACTTATATCTTTCCAGGTTGGGTGCTCCCAAGGTTTGGCAATGCTAAAACATTGGATCAACACAGTATTTTGGACAAGTGACAGTAACAGCTGTATAATACTTGGGGTAGACCTTCGTGCTGGATTGAAGTGACCCTGTCACAAGAGAATTGCATGCAGAAATCCACTAAACATTTGCCAGACTATCGACGCTTTTGCATTTATTTCTGTGGTTCAAAATTAACCTCATATATCGTCAGCTAAAGTCTGAATCTTGGAGTGCGACGTGATAGGAGTCCTTTTCAACTTACCTAACATGCATTATGTGATACAGTGTATTCCCTTGTCAGTTCTTATTCCCGATTAATTGGTTTAAGACTGAGCCAGTATCCAATTAAAAAGATACCCCGTTCAGATGATTACAAGGCGTCTGTGTATAAATCATAAAATAATTGAAATTCATTCCAATCATTCCTCCAAATATATTTATTCAGGTTCTCTAATTGGGCATAGATGATCTCGAGTTCCAATCCACAGTTGGAAGACATGCTGTACAGTGGTGGCGGTGCCACTGTTCGGTGTGCTAGAGGCCATTGGGCTTTTTATCTGATAAAGAGAACTCTTAAAGTGTATCTCCTGAGAGCTAGGATGGTGCTATCTATGTATGAGGTCCGCTGACAGTCCCCAAACTAATGGTTCATAACCTTAAGCCGTCAGACTCCTAGAGATCCTCTATGTTCCCTCAGGGGATCCGCAGAGGTCTAGCATTTAATATATTTGCATCAATGTTAGTAGTATGTTGCACCTACGGGTTGGGGGGGGGGGGGTCGGTCAAGCAGCCGTAAAAGAAAAAAACCTCCCTTACAGGCTGAACCTACCATAACAGGCCGTTATCATACCTTGAATAGTTTTCTGTTCCTAAATCAAATACAGACTGAGTTAGGAATCCATTTTCAGTTTTGTGTGAACTAAGGTCATTCACAACAATATCACAGGACAAACTCAGAAATATCAAAAAAAAAAAAAATCCCTTTCAAATGTTTGGGGTCATCTGTGCGGTGATTTTCTGCAACTATAGGAGAGGGGCCGCCGGGGGCGGATCTACATAGGGACTAATAGGGCTGAAGCCCTGGGCCCCCCCAAAAAATAGAATTATCATAAATTTTTTATACTTGTTGATTAAAAATGAGCATTTATCATATAGTAAGAAATAGTTAATATTAATAATATAATTATAATGATTATTTATAGTATTATTTGTTTAATTTTAATCAGTGTAACATTATTGGACTTCAATAAGCCCTGGGCCCCACGAAACCTAGATCCGCCCCTGGGGGCCACAATAACCTAAAATATTTAAAGAGGGGTTTGTAGTAAATGAAAGATTGAGAACAATCGCGGCCTAAACGTCTGTCTTGGTCATAAGTCACCAGTCCAGCAATTTGTTGTGATGACACCTTGGAATCATATGTATGACATTAACGACCTACTGCTTTTATTACAGTGTGGTAGACGTTTCTAATAAGCGATCTTTGATGTGCGTTTTGGCATCATTTCTCTTTTTCTATAACTCAGCTCCATTTTTTATTTAATCCACACTACTAACAAATTGTTAACCGTCTGTAGTTTCTATTCGATCCACTTTAGTAATTATTATTAAATGTCTATTGTATCAAGAGGTTATCAATGTTTCAAGAGCTATTTGTCGAGTTGATTTTTTAGATGCAGTCATTCAGGTTACAATAATGTGTGTATGTGGTTGGCTTTTATGATCGGTCGTTGCTGTCAAATAAAGCATCATGCTGAATAATTTGGGGTTGTTGGAGTGCACTTCAGTAGTCTCAAGAGTCTTGTGCACCACTCTTCGTTCAGATAGGGGAATAACCATCACAGCATGCACATATATAGGGTACGCACATGCACACACACTAAAAGGATAATTTAACAAAATCCCTGTTCTACTGTTTGAAAAAAAGGTCTTACCAACCAGAACTTTCCAGTACAGTATTTGATTTGTATAGTTGAAAACATTGTCATAAAATGGTAGATAAGTCGGTTCTCTTTTCAATGTTTCGTAGCACTGAACTATTATTTGGTTGCATGAGCGTTTCAAGCCGGATTTCAGTCGTTTATTGTTCACTTGCCTGGGTGCAGGTTCGATCCTGATCAGACATAGTGGGTTTTCCTTTATATGCTGCTATATGGTCTCGGAAATGGTTTGGACCAGAGTAACATTAAGTAAACGAACTCCAAATAACTCTAGGAAATGTAACACTTTCTCTTGTCCAGTCTGAAGTCCCTTATGTCCAGCATTAATAAAATTATAATGTACGTACTTTAGTTGTAGGAGCATTGCGATGTAAGGGAACCTGTTTAATTGCAACATACATCAATGTGTTTCTGCACTAGAATATGTTATAATTGATTATAATGATTCATTAGGGCATTTCGAGCATAGTTGAAATATTGACCTTAGTCACTTATAAAATCGGTATGATGGGGTTTTCTGCTTCAAAAAAAAGATAGGATAATGATCTAATACTTCAAGTACTACTACCTCGTATATCCTTAAGAGAATTGGCTGCAATTCGTGAAGAGCTTTTGTCTAGGAAGAAAAATTATAGGCACGTCATTATGAAATATAAGAAGGCCGACGGAGAGATATGCAGAAGTTACGGGTTAGAAATTTTCATTGCTTGATCGATTATTGTTTTTCTTAGGGTGGGCTCATTCGGTGGCCCAGTTTCATTTTTTAACTTACCATACATTATGCCACACGCACACACCGTGATGCTGTGTTTGTTGTTAAGATTATTTGTTGATGTTTGAAGACCATCTTCTGCGTTCGAAGATTTTGTTATTTTAAACGTAGGCCTAGTAAAGGGTTTTTGACGTGCAGGTGGGATTCAGCATCCACGATGATCTCCCCACAGAATTTCTACTCTAATCAAACCTGTACTAATAACATTATTTCATTTGTAAAGCACAGTCTAGTCTGAAGGTAGTGGCGTACTGGACCTAAAGATATTGATTGCCAGGAGACAAAGGGACCCACTCACAACAGTAAGCCATAATATATTGTGTAATATTTAATGGTGCCCACATCATCAAGGGCTCACGGAGCTCACTTGCCATCGGGCAAGGTGATACTCTGGCCAGTCCGCCACTGCCTGGAGGCGAACGTCTTATAGGGGAACGTCCAATTGTACCTCACACCGAGGTACAATTGGATTCCTGCTTACTAACGTCATCCCATCAAGAATTGTATTTGGAGTGAAATTAAGAGGTGTATGTCAACCCCCCTCCCCCCCCGACCCAAAACTACCGCATACCTTTATCTTGCCATGCCAGAGATCGGTTTTGCGAGTTCTCACCTTCAATAGACATTTTTTTCTCAGCAGGTCCCTGTCTGCCGTGCACGCTTACTTGCTCAGCCTTCAAACTGCTGTCACGCTTACAAAGGCATGTCTACCTGTGCCTCTATCCTAGACTTCTCTTCTGATGGCATCCAATTTAAAACTGAAAATTTTGACCACATGGTCATGTCTTTCCTAACACTGCCTGTACATTGCACCTCGGATCTCACAAGTCCCGTAACACCAGTATATACTTTGGTGTGTGAGGCCTTGGATGTTTCCTGTAAACGTCTGCGTTTGTTTGTGTTTTAGGGCCCTTCAACTACAAGGTCATTAGAGCCCCGTCCACAGTGTAGTTCTTATACAGAGACTGCACAGACACTACACAACTGCGACGATTTTTGGGTATTAGTAGTACCCAGTTTTCCCAAGCGGCCACCCATGTCAGTACTAGCTAACTTCAGTGATCAGACGAGAACTGGTGTGTCCAACACAATTCGCAGCTCCCTAAACGTCTGCGTAGTGCACCTTTTGTTAGTTAGTGTTTGTCCAGATAGCTACTGGAACAACATTCTAAGAAAGTGACCACTAGGTTTGTCTTGACGTAAAAGCAAGTGCATTTAGTTGAAATGGACTTTGCAGGCTGGAGTTGGACCATGCACGGAAAATGGAGTGAGTATTGGCCGTCAATTGTATGGTTGTATACACTTAGTTTGTTGTATGAAAGAAATCAGAAATGAAGATGTGGAAATGATACGATATTAATATCGTATCATTTCCACATCTTCATCAGAAGCAACTCTCAATCTCTCTTTCTCTTTAACTTCCTGGTTTCTGGTTCATAAATATCGCCTAGAAATAATGGCCGCACTTTTCTCCCCTTTCTGAAGTTATCACTCACTCACTATACATGTTGATTTTGTTTGAACAAATTAAGAAATTACTCAGGCTTTGACTACCTCTTGTGTATTGGTATCGTTTTTATACTTTAATCATACAACCGTACATGCCCTCAATGAAGGAAGCCGTGTAATGCAATTATCGAACTGTTAAATATGCCAATTAATGGAATTAATAAGTGAAATGCTAATCGCGTGTATATCCTAACTATACTCTCTACTTACCCCGCTAATGCAATTAGCAAGGTTTGCATCGCTATCACTGTGAATTAAGCTGTATCAATTTAGATATAATGTTGGCGTGCTGCACTTATAATTAGATGACAGCAGACCGCATTCAATGGCATGTATAAACACAATGTCTTCGTGACAATTGCAAATTTCAACCAAAGACGGATGGATATTAGGTAGGCGGAGATATTGTAGGCCATCATAAAACATATGGGGTGAAAAAGCTGTTCTGTAAGTGACATATAGTATGAGCAACTTGACTTGTAGCACATTTTTTTTCGTCTAACCCTGTTCTTCTCCTTTATGACAGAACTGAACCAACAAATTCTGAATGCCCAAGCTGTAATTTATGAGTAGAAAGAGAGAGAGAGGCAGACAAAAAGACAAATAGGTTGGTTATTTAACATCGGCCTCTCTATTATTGTCGGGGGCAAGCTCTGAAATCTGGAAATTTTGCCGATTCACACATGGGTGTCCACAAAAATTTTCCGAGAGGTTGGTCAAGCTTGGACAAGTTTACATCTGTTCGTTCGTTGGTGTTTTGGGGCCTTCAACTACAAGGTCATTAGAGCCCCGTCCACGGCAAAGTTCTAATGCAGATCTACTGCACAGACACTACACTAACGCGACGATTTTTGGGTATTAGCGGTACCCAGTTTTCTCAAGCGGCCCCCCAGCGGTCCCATGTCAGTACTAGCTGGGGTTGCGTTGCTTAACTTCAGTGATCAGACGAGAACTGGTGTGTCCAACACAATAAGCCTATCCCACGACAAAGTTTACAGGGTGATGATAAACTTACAGGGGGCGAACAAACTTTGGACGAGTTTCCAGGAGGAATAACAAGCCTTGGAGTTAATGGGTATCCGAAGGCATGCATCTTTCTTACTCAATTTATTTTACGTCTTTTTTTGGAATGTTTTTTCGATCCTAGGGGTAGGCTGTTTGATTCTCCATCCTCTTCTGCAGAGGCCCATGCATACTACAAACGTACTGTAGGTCTGCTGCTTTACTCTTTGCTGCAGAGATAGCGCACTGGAGGCTTCCCTTTCGTGCTACCACTGGATCACTTTACTGCCGGACTTACCAGTTAAGACGCTACCAGTATGCGAAATGTAGTACGAATATACTGTATGTCCAGCTATATTACGTTATAGGCCGTAGATAGAAAAACATCTGTCACTGGCCTTGGCGAATTTCGAACCAACGGCTCTTGACACACGAGTCAAGTGCACTAATCATTAAGCTGTCTACTGAAAGATGACTCTCGTCAATGCACGGTAATTCGATAAGTACTCTTTTTAATGGAAATCATAGATCTAAATTTAAGATATGGCATGTCTAAATTTTATTCGATCTTCGCGATGGATTCTCCCTTGAATGACATGCTTGTCTAGTCATTATTGTGTGATATTAAATGAAAAGCGATTATATTCTTATTGTTGTTATTATTGGATATAATTATAGCTGCGTGTGTGTCTGCCTTTCTCTGTCTCTCTCTCTCTGCTTGGACCTGTTGTCAAAAATGCCTTTTGGACCTGCTGCTTCTTCAACGAGACAGTGCCAGTCTTAATCTTGACAACTTAATATATACTGTATATATACTCTATATAATATTATCTACTATAAATTCATTATGATTTATGTGCTATTATGCGTGTAAGTGATCAGGTGGTCGATGTAGTCCATAATCGGTATTTTTGTTGTCTGATGGCCTCTTGTGACACGCCGTGATGTTGCATGGGACGTTGCATATTGCAAATCTGAGATGAAAAACGACAGTTGATTTCATATACATAGGCTCTTGTATAAAGTCATAATAGCGTCATCTCTATTTATATGATGGGAATAAAGTATTGTGTGTATGGTGCCCTAAGTTATATCGGTTGGTGGTAGTGGTTGGAAGTAAGGGAAGGGTAGTAGAGATCATAGAGGGGTAGAGCTGGTGGAAGAAGGAAGGGATGAGGAGTAAACAGACTAAGGGGATAAATTGAGTACTGAATATTTAAGTATGCACAGTAGATGATCACTAATAGAGTACATGGATTAAATGTACATAACATACATGCAAAATAGATAAATAGGCAACCTATGAGGGAGCGATTGTGGCGGTGGTGGCGAGGCAGGGAGTGTTTGGAGTGGTGAGGTGGTGTATATCTAGACAAGAGAGATAGTATAAATGGTAGTGCCAATGGATATTGAATAGGTGAGGGTGGTAAACGTCTCTCTCTTTCTCTTTTGAAAATGATATACGAGCTGGTAAGCTTTTGCAAGTCGTTTTCACTTGCAAGTTACAAATTCGTCATAAAAATGTGTGCTCGACATAGTGTATAGATGAACATTTATAAACAGCCTCAAATCAACTAAGTCTCCTGCCTAGCCCCATACCCTCCATCTTCAAATTCCTCCTCTCCACCTTCTCCATCTTTTTCGTCCTCTCTTTGGCTTTGTATCTGTATAAGTTATAATGTGAAACATAGTAGTGACTTAAATAATTAAAAAGAAAGAATTTAATAACCTCTCCATTTGAGGCCTTGTCAAATAGGCGCTTTTATTTAATAAAGATATTAAACAACGGGGTCCTTTATCTGTTTAGATATAACGTTGATTTAGTGGTTAATGGGATGCATGAATAATGCACCTGCAGGCCTTATGAATTATGAAAATGCTCTCTTTTTGGCTAAGAGTAATTGTGTAAGTGTGGGGTTTATTGGAGTGGGCCATATCCATTAGGGCCCTAAACTGAATGCCTCATTGCTGCGAAACAATTGAGTGCAATAATTTGTTGGTTAAAATGAGAGGATAACAACATTAAAGACGCATGAAATAATCATAAGAGATTAGGGCCTGTGTTTGGATGTAAGTAACCATACATCTATATATGTAGATATTTATGCAGCAGAATTAAAATATGAGTTATTATTATGTCTTGTTATCATGCGACTTTAGGAGGAAGTGCATATTAATCGATTATACCTAAGAGAAATATGTGTGTGCCCTTTGCAAGATCTTGGATTTGTTTTTCATTGGAAGATGAGATGTGTAGTTTTTTTTTAATTTGAAAAATGTGCCCCCTCTTCCTCAATGTTGAACCAAACAGATTCAAAATTATCAAGTTAATAGTGTTTATATATTCTGTTGAAAATGTAGTTAGTGTAGCATCACAATATTTATTATGAGTCCTAAAGTGTTTTGAACAATTTTATTTTTCAAATTTATCTTGATAGATGACTTTACGTAATCAGAGTTTCACTATGTACATTTGGTAATTTTTGAAATGGATTGTAGGCATTTAGCTGAGATGTTGATGGGGCAAAATTTTATTATGTGACTACATTAAATTATAATTTCTATTTCGATGCTTTGATGCTGCAGAAAGCTGAGCTACTCCACCTCAGACTTAATAGGGGCATTTACTACGAAGGCTTTTTTCTTGCTTTGAGTACAATAGGCGAATGTCCTCGTCTCTACTCAGTCCACCTGCAGACTATACAGATGCCCAGTCAGGAGAGCGTGTTGAAAAATGCTCTCCTGAGTTATTGCTACGCATTTTACATTGTACGTGACAGATGTGATTCTGATTTGGGACAGGTACACCACACTGCAGATTACATGCACTTTTACCTTTGGAGTCGGACATCAAGTAGTTCTCGTGTTTAGATGACATTAACTTTAACTTATTACTGTACTTGGCATGTTCTTCTAGCAATTTCTTCTTCCCACCCTTTTCCAAATGGAGAACCCTCTTACTACTTATTGACAGGAGGTCGTGTCCTTCAGAAGTCAGCTAGGTTCATACAGCTGCTTGGCATGAGTAGTTACCTGTATCCCTCGCTAATCCTTATTTCGTAACGCTATCATCTTCATTCATTAATTTTATTTGCCTTCTCTTTAGTGATTCCAACCTGTGTCAATGTGGAGGCGAAACTGTGTCACCTGGTTCCTGACACCGTATTCTACATTATGCT
Source organism: Trigoniulus corallinus (assembly GCA_013389805.1). Classification (NCBI taxonomy): domain Eukaryota; kingdom Metazoa; phylum Arthropoda; class Diplopoda; order Spirobolida; family Trigoniulidae; genus Trigoniulus; species Trigoniulus corallinus. The sequence goes on along the minus strand of JAAFCE010008833.1, from coordinate 30,867,955 downwards.
GAGGGGAAGGGACACCTGAAACGTGATTTCCCACTATATAGAGGATAAACTACCTAACAAGAAGAGTGAGCTAGAACAGATAGAGAAGGGACTAAACGACATAAGAGGGGCGATAGAAAAGGGAGGGCTAAAGATAAACATGAACAAGACAGAGTATTTAGCTTTCAGTTGGGAAGGTCAGGCAAATAACGGTGACGTCCGTTCAAGGGGTGAACTGGTGAGAAAGGTGCAAGAGGTAAGGTACTTAGGATCTACTTTCCAAAGCAATGGGGAGATAGACGCTGATGTGACCCATAGAATCAATGGAGGTTGGCAGAAGTGGAGACAGGCAAGTGGGGTCCTATGTGATAGGAGGGTCCCAATCAAGTTGAAAGGGAAGTTCTACAGGGCAGTGGTTAGGCCAGCTATGCTATGAGAAAGAGCCACGTCAATAGAATGCAAGTTGCCGAGATGCGAATGCTGCGGTATATGAGTGGCGTGTCGAGAGCGGATAGAATTAGGAACGAGCATGTCAGAGGCAGCCTGGGGGTGGTAGACATCGCCGAAAAGATGAGGGAGAGTAGACTGAGATGGTATGGACACGTGATGAGAAGAGCAGACGAGGACCTGGTTAGGGCTATACCTGGACTGCAGGTGGTGGGTAGTACCCGGGGCAGGGGGAGACCGAAGCTGACGTGGGAGCAGGTTGTCCGAAAGGATATGGCAGTGTATGGAGTGGACGGCGGCCTGGTGGGTGATAGACGGGAGTGGAGGGCCAGAACCCGCAGACCCGACCCTGCCTCAGGCGGGATGAGCGTATGATGATGATGATGAAGAGTGAGCTAGACCGAAAAGTGTCCCAGGCTCTTGCTGATAACCAATGAAGTCCTCAGGGCGCAAGAAAGGGCCGGGAGGAGATGGTACCTGCTTTAGTGGGTAGTCCGGCGACGGACGACCGACACTCAGTACGCAAAGGCATTTCACCCATCCGAAAAAAAAACTGCCAATAAATTCCAACCTGCGGCGATCCTAATGAGGCTTGTCAAACACTTTACCAAAATCAGTTCGCCTGGGTGAGGAGACTTGATTGTTTTATAAAACGTATTAGGAATTTATGGTGTGCAGGTTTAATCGTGACCTAGGTGAGATTTCTATCAGGCGAGAGTAAAGTTTTTGTCCGTCTGATGAGAATTCCGTCCGCGGTCCTGTGTGGTGGTGAGGTAACTGTCTGTCTCACACAAAGTATTAATAACTGGCAAATAGGTCGGCAGAATTGTGCTAGATGTAAGAACTCGCATTCCTCAGTTTGCCCGTCAATGATATTTGTCAATGGCTTTCGGAGTCTGTTGGGGAATGTAGAAATCACACCACATTAGGCTTTTATGGTTCATACTTTGATCAAATAATATCAAAAAATATAGTTTAAAGAAAATAGAGGAAATCAATTGTTTAAATGTGAGACTTTATAGGTACACTCTACTTGCTTGCCCCTCCTCTCTGAATATATAATTTCTGAGTGACAAGAAAAATTTTTTTCTGCCATTTTTTGCCTGTCTTTTTGCACTGAAATTATTGTGTCAAATAGAAATGAGAGAGAGAACAATAAAAGTCAGTGATATTAAAAAAAAATATGTATATCTCCGTAATATTTAGGCAATTATCATCCATATTTGTCAGAGGAGGCAGATGTAATATCTATCTCCATTGAATATCACCGTGATTCTTGTAATTTAGACAAGAAATTTGATGTCAAATTAATGTAGTTCTAGATTCAAAATGACGAGCATATTAGTATTATGGACTATTAACTGATATGAAATTATCCAAGTAAAAATGATCGCAATATAGATGTTAAGATGTGGACCAATTTTTTTTTTGCTAGAATTATATTTGACAAATTATTTGAGCAGTTTTCTAAATAGAGGGTTTTGTCCTTCCCCCTATAATTTTCGATATCTCTAATCATAAATTATTTAATGACAAATTAAACAACCAATTAGAAAATGAACTCTTCAAAATATTTGATTTAATGGAGGAAATCTATAGATTTCTGAATTTCGGATTTATACCGAGTAATTTCCTGCATAAATGACTACTACAGCTAATTGAAGTTTAATTTATATTAATTTTATACTTCATAAATAACTTTTTCTTTTCTTTTCAAGGTTTGAGAGATGCCAATTTTGTTTTGGAAGTTTCATACTTTGATGGAGGTAATTTTGGTCTTACCTTTTTATGGTAAAAAATTAAATAACTCTACAAAAATGTAACTTTTTTTAAAGGTCCCGTGAAGAGTTTTTTTTTAGCGACAATAAGCCATAAATATCTAAAGAGTTTACTTTGTCTGCAAAGTAGTGCTCCTCTTAAGCTGTAACCCTGCCTAGTCTCTTTAAAATTTATGGTTACTATTTCCCTTTTTAATAATTTTTTTTATATGATATACCTTATTTTGAATTAAGTTTTGGGGTTAGCGAAGCGCAAGGGAAAACGTTTGTAGTAAAGCAAAGTTGGAATCGCTGTGACTTTTATTTGCTGTCAGAAATAAACTTGAAATATTTATACGATTCTAGCTAGAGTACTAAAAGTAATTGCTAAATTAATCTCAAATGTTAACTTTAAAAATGGAGTGAAGGGGTGGGAGAAGGGAAATAAGACAATCTCATTACGTAATAAATAAGACCTTAAACAAGTGAATTAGTAACCGACAACAGTAAGTTACTTTTGGGCTTAGTTATGGGCCAATGGGAAATCGGATTAAATACAGCACTAGTTTAAGACTTACAGTGCAGGCTCAATTTTTCAATAGGAAATTTCCTTCGGGTTCCACTCGTTTTGAAGTTAAAATTGACTACAAGATTGCAACTTTTTTTAACAAATTACCCATGCAACAACTGGGGCGGTCTCCCCTACTGTACTGGGAATAATTTAAAACAAGACTCAGATCGTGAGAGAGTCTCTGTAGCCCAGTGGTAGCGTGGTTGACACAGACCATGGATGGAAGTTCCATTCTGGACGAGGAGTATCTTATATCTTCTTTCGGTCGAAAAGGAAGCTCCTGATTGCCTGATTGATATCTTATAGGCCCTTTTGTGGATCCTCTTTGGACCCTGATTGCCTTCTGTCCAAATTAGAAATCCGTTTTCCATATAGTGTATATGATGTCACCACTGCACAGAAGCAAAAGTAGCTCCTAACCTTATTCCCGCCCATGACAGGTTCGATTGCCCATCTTGTCCCTCTGAATGGACACACGGATGACATATTGGACAGTGTTCCTCCGCAGCTCGTTGCCGACCAAAGCTGCAACCCCTATGCTTATTTATCGTTAGTCTACTGTTTGTCGGGGGATTCCACCGACGCCAGGGGGCAAGCTCCTACACCTGGAATGTTTTGCCTCATCTACCCGTTGCACAGTAGAGATCTTTTACGTTCAAATGTCATCGTGCACCACATAGGATGTCTGTTTTGCTTCTCATCCCAAGGAATTCGCACTCGGGACATCTCTCTTGCCCGAAAGAAATCAACCCACCTTGGTTCAGTATCGAACCTAGAACGACTGACGCAGTTACCGAGAACTCTACCCACTGCGCCACTGAGGCAGGTCCATCACTGCACAGAAGGAATAGTACAATTCTCAGATTAAAGGGAAGTTTTACAGGGAAGTAGTTAGGCCAGGTATGTTATATGGATCAGAGTGTCGAGCAGTGAGGAATAGCCGCGTCAATAGAATGCAAGTAGCCACGATGCGAATCCCGCGGTACATGAGTGGGGTGTCAAGTTTAGTTGTTGGTGTTTTAGGGCCCTTCAACTACAACGTCATTAGAGCCTCGTCCTGTGCATAGTTCGTATGCAGAGACTCGACAGACACTACACTAATGCGACGATTTTTGGGTATTAGCAGTGCCCAGTTTTCCCAAGAGGCCACCCATGTCAGTACTAGTTGGGGTTGCGCTGCTTAACTTCAGTGATCTGACGAGAACTGGTGTGTCCAACGCAACTGAGCCATATCCTGGGGTGTCGAGAGCTTATAGAATAAGAAATGAGTATATTAGAGGTAGCCTGGGGGTGGGGAACATCGCGGAGAAAATGAGGGAGAGTAGGTTGAGGGGGTATGGACACGTAATGAGAAAAGAGGAGGAGGCACTCGTTAGGTGTATTTCAGCAATGCAGGTGGTTGGAAGCACCCGAGGCAGGGGAGACCGAAGCAGTCGTGAGAGCAATTGTGTGTAAGGATATGGTAGGTAGTGTGTGGGGTGGACGGGGATCTGGTGGAAGATAGGTGGGAGTGGAGGACTAGAACCCGCAGACCAGACCTTGCCATAGGCGGGATAAGGTTGTGATGATGTCATTACGTCGGCAGTCCGTTGCGTTAAAATATCGACCAATATTTCACAGGTGAGGTCCTGGTGCCAGCGGGACGTACCCGTAGATACATGGTCCTGCCGTAGGCAATAATCCTAAAGTGTGTACGGAAGTAAAAGCGTGCATAATGCGCCTGACTGCCCTCGAACTCTGAACATGGGAATCAAATGTAAGTGGAATTTGTAATTGAATGAATAAAAAGCAACCATTAACCATTTTCCTGCCTGTGGTAGTGTCGGATGCTCACTTTTGGCCCACTGGGATACATAGATGATCTTCTGGACGGTATTTTTATGCAGTCTGCTGCCGACTTAATGCTGCAACCCCTTAATTGAATGAATGAAGGGTAATTTTTTATTCGGGTTTTTGTTTCTGTCAGATTTTTTATTCTGAGTTGTATTCAATTTTGTGATGGTTTCTTTTCTTTATATTTAGCTGACGTCTCATAAAGTTGGTTTTCGGATATTTTTGAGTGTGGTTGCATATTACAGCGGGTTTTTTCTTCTCATGGAAATTGTGGTAGGGGCTTTTTTTCGTACCTTTCTAGTTATAATAATGACACATTAACTGGCGACCGTTGTCTGAGAGTTGGAAAAGATATTCGTCAGTCCCAATTAGCATCGATTAGTTTTCCCCCGCGTTTTAAGCTCTTCTTACAAACAACGTCTGTTTTCATATGCATTTATTATCCTCCCCTCACCTGCCAGAATAATTTAGTAAGTTTAGGCTTTTTACGCCTCCTGTCAATCTTTGAAAATGATACGAAACACACTACTTGTAATAAGCGTTGACTCTGTGTAGCGCTGGGACTTTTTTTGGTATGTGTGTGTGTGCTCATTTATGATTTTTTTTCCTCGCCCCTCCCCTCTCCTCCCCATCTTCGTGTATCTTCTGAACGTAACATACACATTTGAGTGATTTGTCCCGTACGGGAATTTAATTTATATGATTAAGAATTCTCATATATCATTCATATAGTCAAATTAAAATTATTACTCTATGGTTTCAAATACATGTTATTACATTTATGACGCCTCCTAGCTTTACGTTGTACTTTTATAGATCGTGTCACATAATTTTAATACGAGTACGGTATATCATTTTTGTTTATCAGCCTAAATTTTTTTTATCCTGATGTAACACTTCTCTCCTCCTACCATCCCTCCTTCCTATCTTACTCGTTTCCTTAACCTGATTCATGGTTTAGGGGGTAATGATTACCTAACACGCGCTGTGCCGTCTTAACGCATGGGCCCTCTAGGCACCTGTGAAGCTGCGGATTGCGTTGGACACACCAGTTCTCGTCTGATCACTGAAGTTAAGCAGTGCAACCCCAGCTAGTACTGACATGGATGGCCGCTTAGGAAAACTGGGTACTGCTAATATCCAAAAATCGTCGCATTAGTGTAGTGTCTGTGCAGATTCTGCATCAGAACTACACAGTGAACGGGACTCTAATGACCTTGTAATTGAAGGGCCCTAAAACACCAACAAACAAACAACAACTAGGCACTTGTCCTGGGGCCTCATGCTGATCTGTGTATGTCCAGTGACCATTAACTTATTCCTGTGCGTAGTTGTCGTTAGGGGCCCCGGCACGCTGCTTTGCTCAGGGGCCCATAATGCTAAAGACGGCACTGAGCACGCGAATCGAAGGGTGTGGGATGAAGTCTGAGTTTGACTGTCAATGATTACCTACCACGCGCTTTGCCGTCTTACCGCATGGGCCCTCTAGGCACTTGTCCGGGGGCCTCATGCTAATCTGTGTATGTCCAGTGACCGTTTACACATTATTCCTGTGAGTGGTTGTCGTAAGGGGCCCCGGCACACTGCTTTGTCCAAGGGCCCATAATGCTGAAGACGGTACTGAGCACGCGAATCGAAAGGTGTGGGTTCAAGTCTGAGTTTGCCTGGGCATCCCATAACTCGTACAAGAACCCCTTCTACTGGCAAATGGTGATTATGGTCAATAGTATTAGTAGCCCAACTGCGTCCGTTTCATGGGCAGTTGACGAAAGGACAAAGTAACTTACTGTATATTTTTTGTATCTGGCGAAATGTATTTACAGGCAAAGTTCCACATATTTTTTGTTTCGTTGGTGTTTTGTTGCCCTTCGACTACAACGGTCATTAGAGCCCCGTCCACTGCGTAGTTCTAATGCAGAGTCTGCGCAGACACTACACTGATGCGACGATTTTTGGGTATTAGTGGTACCCAGTGTTCCCCAGCGGCCACCTATGTTAGTACTAGCTGAGGTTATGTTACTTAACTTCAGTGATCAGACGAGAACTGGTGCATTCCACATTAGAAGTGGTTCTTTGGATACTACCATTTTGTCGTAACCCACGCAATAGAAGTCACCAAAAAAATAATTTTTTTATAAGAGCTTTCAAATACTTTTCCGTCCCCTGGTTTGCCCATCAGCAAGAGAGGATATTTGAAGTTCCCTGTCCTAATGCAACAGAATCACTGATTTCAGCCTGGGACAACCTAATTTTTTATAAGCCTTTGAGGTGCTGTGGATGAAGTGTTGGCATGAAAAAGTAACAAGATCGCAACTTGCTCAGAGGTTGCGTATTCCGAGAAGCCTATTGAGTAGCTTAAGCTGAAGCGTCGTTGTTTTCAAGTTTGTAGATTGCTGTAGTTTCAAAGCGAAGGCTTTACAGCAGCCATTTTCCAAAGGGTTATTTGCAGAGTGCAGTGATCACTACCTGCTTTGAGTATGGAAGTTGTTCACTTGGCTACTCAAATTATTCAATGTGCATTTTCGAGGAATCGTCACAATACCCTTGTCCCGCCTGTGGCACTCCCGTCTATTTCCCACCAGGTCCCTGTGCACCCCACACTATATTTTCGACGAATATAGAAATCTAATTTCCACACATAATTGAATTGAATTTCCAACAGTTGATTTAACTTCTTTAACCTTTTTTTTACAAACCTCCACTTCATAAGGGTTAGCCTGTTATAGTGGAGGAAAATCAGTATTATTATTATTATTATATTGCACTCAGTGGAGTAACTGACGGTAGTTGTCCCCGGGCGCAGCTGCAAGGGGGGAGACATAGTTTCATTAAAATTATAAAACTTGGGGGTGCCTACGGAGTGCGCCGCGGCTCTGTTGTACACGGCTTCCTCACGGGAGAGAAAATATTGAACCGACGACCTTCCTTGTATAGTTTGTACTAGGAGTACCAGCTCAACCCCTTTCCCATTGACAGAGTTGCTAGATGTATTTGAAGCATACATGCATGTATTAAACATGCAGCTATGGACTTTATTTGAATTTTCTTTAAGTAAATGTAATACAGTATATCTGCGTCCTTGCTAAAATACATGTATGTAGATAAAATAATTAAAATCGTAATCACAACGTTAAAGAAATACCTTTATTTGGCTTACTTCTACCTTGATACATCTAGGATATCGACAATATTATACATTTTAAACAATAGTATTTCATGAGGTTGTTTAGGCAAGGATCAGGGTTTTCAATGAAATCATTTGATCGAAATTAACTAATTTGCTTCAATATGACAATTATCATCCTTAATGCAAAATGTTAACTTTACACTAACGATGATATTTCTAGTGGTTTCACAGAAAATGCAATCTAAATAATAATAATCAAATTTCAAAGTATTATACGTACATCCTTTGCATCACAGTCTAGAAATTGTACGGAAATTACAAATACTACATGTTGCAAAAGTGTTGGAAATGACTCGCGTTTGTTTTTCAAAGACCAAGTGATTATTTTAAAATTAAATTTTACTGAATAACAGTTGTACTTTTATTTATAGTGGGTAAGTTGTAAGCACACTGTAAGGTAAGATTTTAAATGAAACGACGTTTATTAAATGGAAATTTGTCCGGTGGACAAGTGCCTGACACACTATTCGCTTGGCAGAAACTGATTATAAATAAAAACGTCGGGAAGTTACTGTCAAAAAGCGTCGTGAAAAAGTGTGCTTCGAACCAAAATATTATCAATCTCAATAATTTAAATAAATTGATGTCCAGTAACGTGCTCTACATGACACAATGTCCACAGGCCATAATTCCACAGCAACTCAAGAGCAAAGACGAGACTGGCATTGGCAAGGATGTAGTTGTTGATGACAACAGTCCAATAGAGCCCAAGTTGACGGGTTTAGTTTTCCGAATCCTTCGACATAAGGCAGTGTTAAAAAAATAATAATAATCGAAAATAACAGTGATAACAACCATAAAATAGACAAAAACAAAAGGAATTAAGTTTGTTTCATTTCAGTTTGAAACAGAAAAAAATATATACTACTGTACAGAAATCCAAAAACTAGAGACTAAACTGTGGTAACGTCCCGAGCTTAACATGCAAACTCTCCAGTTAGAGGGAAATAATTCTTGAAAGAAATTTCTTACATATTTGAAATAGTTAAACCCTGCCTGATAGTGAACAATAAACCCACTACCAAAAATGTCGTTTATGAGAAAGTAGCATGAACGATATGTGTTAAGATCTGGAGTCTGGAATGAAAACGACTGAAGAGTACCTAATTAAGAGAACCTCAGATCCTCATTGCCAGCATTAAAGTAGTGCTATCATGAGATAGCTTACTTATCCGTATATCTTAACCCCAAAAATCCCATTTTTGCACCTATATCCGATTAGCAGGCCTATCAATTACTTCCACACTATATTCACAGACGAAAAGGTACCAACCCGAATGCATCACTATTTAAATAAAATGAATATCAATAAATTACATTTGTCGTGCGTCCATTTTTAGAATTTCTTCCTTGAATGACCTCTTCCAGATTATTATCCAATGGTCTATACTGACTTGTGTTAGGTCTTCTGCGCCTTTCTTGGCGTCCTTCTACAATTAATGCTAATATCTGAAATTAAAAGCAGTTCATCATCATACTCTTATCCACCTGTGGCAGGACCGGATCTGCGGGTTCTAGCCCCCACTCTCGCCAAGTCCCCGTCCACCCCATCCACTACCATATCCTTACAGACAACCTGCTCCCACGTCTGCTTCGGTCTCTCCTTGCCTGGGTGCTTCCAACCACCTGCATTCCTGTAATAACTTAACGAACTCCTCCATTTTTTTCCGCGATGTCTCCCAGCCCCAAGCTACCCCAATATACTCTTTCCTAATTTATCAGCTCTGCCACTGCCCAGTAAAACTTCCCCTTCAACTTTATTGGGACCCTCCTATCACACAGGATTCCACCTCAACCATCCCCCATTGGGTACAAGTTATAATTTAAAGCCTTTGCCAGAAGCCCTTACTATTCACACATTAACATACATACCTTCTGCTTATTGTGGAAAAGGACGTACATTAAAATGCACATTCCAACAACGGTCAGAAAATATATGAAAAAGTGACTATTTCCATCATCTGGATCACCATAACTAGTTGCAGTTTTCCAATAGGTGGCCTCTTTATTCATGTTAATGTCGTTATTTTCTATTAAAAACAAAAAAAGTAAAGGCAAGATAAATATGTTACGGTTTATCCAGAAATAAAAAAACAAGGAGGTCCTACATTCATGAACTCCCTTAACATTAAACACCGATGTTACCAAGTTTCGAATTCGAGTTTCAGGGAACTCAAGAGACTATTATTATTAATGAATTTTATTTGCGGGACATGCCGCGGAATGTCAGTACTTCTTGGAACCCAAGAGTGGCGGAATCACCACCATGCATTTGCCACAATTAAGGAATTGAACTCTGGTCACATGCATTCCAGGCATAATCCCACCTCATCGCTCCACTAGCCAAAAATTATAAATTTATTACTACTGTATTAATTTCGATTTCTAAATTAGGAGATATTATTAACAGGATAACAAATAGGATTTGGTGGACTCAGAAAAGTTTCACTTTGTACAGTACCATTTTTCTTGTCGATATTTAAATTATTGGTGCCACTTCCTTTGTTGATAGATTCCTCATTTGTATAGCTGTCTCCATCAGTTCCATCTGGATCTATAATAGGGATCAAGAACAAAATAATATAATATTTAAGTAGAATTAATGATTTTTGTTTCGTTTAATCAATAATACCTTGGTAATCTGGCTGGTCAGGTGATGGGATGGAAGGATCTGGGATAGGCAATCCTAGTCGCTCATCATCGTCAGTCTTTGGTATTTCTAGGTCATCATCTTCGGGTAAAATCGGATTCGAAGATTTCTCTGTATTACTGTTGAATTTAATTGATTTGTCCACTGGTTGAAGAATTGTTGTGGTAGACGGTGTAGTTGTTGTTGTTGATGATGATGAGACAACTGTGGACGTAGTCTTACTACTATTAGTTCCAACAGAAATAGTTGTGGTTTTCTTTTGTTGAGCATCAGTTAATGGAGCTGTCCCTGTTGTCGCTACTGTTGTTGTTGTTGTTGTCGTTGTTGTTGTTGCTGCTGCTGCTGCTGTTGTTGTTGTTGCTGCTGCTGCTGTTGACTTACTAGTCTGGGTACTTTCTTCATTCCTTGATTGCTGATCTTCAGCGATTTTCACTGTGTTCTGATCTTGGCTGAAGGCAACTTTTGGATCGTTTTTATTATCGGTTGTCACGTTGCCTAATTGAAATAGTGACAGTGAGAAACTAGCTGTGGAGGATATTTTAGTAAGGGGCCATTGTGAAATGAAATTACTAACAAATTTGGCCAAATAATAACTTTTTCAAAAATAAATTAAGATAGTTAATGTAATAAAATCGTCGCCAACGCCTTTTTATAGTCATATAGTTAATGTACATTAATCGCGGTGACTCAAATCGACGAGCAATTCACAAAAGCAAGGTAAATTAGCATCAACATAATTACCTGTAGTCGGTATGATTACTTTACTTATTTTACTAGGGTCTCCCTCTGCCTTAACGCTAACATTGCTGTTATTCAATAATAATGTTATTACAATCAAAATTAACGCTGAGTTCCACTTAAACCGACACCACCGTTCATCGGATGCCATAGTGCTATATGACGATTTCTTTTGCCGTCACTTCGAAGTTTTATTGAAACCGGAACTGTTACGTCACGTGTTTGGCACCATTTAAGGTTGGGCCACAACAGGGGGAATTAATGTAACCAGCTTTCACAATTTACATAAATTTAATATATAAAATACAGACTGTTGAATTAATGCTTTCAAAAATTGATGTGTTTAATGAAAACTAATCACTGAATGATAAACTTGAATAACAATGTCCTTGACAAATCGGATAACGCTGTCACATGTACCTATCAATGTTGTTCAAAGGTTTGCATTTGAGTAAACAGTAGTAAAGTAGATTGCTGTCTGTTAAGAAGTAAGATCGAGGATTTTAATTAAGGAAGATTTCAACATGCACTTTTATTAGGTAGGAAGTGAAAGTTGTGGTCCCGCAGTTTTAACCGCCTGTCCACCAATTCTAAAATCCTCTGAAATGGGAAGAGTCTAGGACCTGCAGATGATTCAGTGTAGGAACAGGACAAACATTTTTTGTTGATCGCCCTTCGTTTAGGTATGAAGCTTTGATACTCAGAAACTGATTAATAAATCGGTGCAAAATTCATAAATCTTCTTCCCTCTTCCAGCACTGCCTTAACTAGCACACCCAGGAGATTGGTGGAAATGTGACTGTGACCTAATTAGCGTGTCCAGATGCCCTGATTTTTAAAAGCTTGTCCTGATATTTGGGTTCCCATCCTGATTTGTCCTAACTTCTGTAAAATTTTAGGATGAATTAGATGAAGGTTAAATGGCAATATGCTTGCACTACTTGATGTTAAAAGCTAATATTAAACATGATGAAGTTCAAAAGTCAGCTGAATATGCATTGCGATGGAAGAGTGATGAAACTAACGAGTTAAACTCATTCCCAGAAGCCCCTTCCAATGAATTTAATGATTTGCCGTTTGATAAAAATGGCCCAATTTGGTCTGAAATAAAAAATTCGTTTATTTGAAAATCGATTGGATGCTAAAACCCATGGAAGGCTTACTTCAAATTAAAATGTATCATTCTTTATTATGGGGTTTAAATGTGCACAATAACATTGGGTGAGCAAAATCTGCTGAATACGATATCGTCTAATGGTATCCGTGTGCGTATGAAGTTTTATTGTCTTCCTTGGAGTAATAAACGTTTACTGTGGTAATTACAGTGGTCTCAGAAAATATTTACACATCTACAAAAATGCCAGTATTTCAAAAAATATGAAACTCTAAACTGTACAGAAAAATATAATTTAAAGTTGTGAACTGATTAACAATGTGATACACGTTGTATTTTGTAATGTACATTTGAATTTGTTATAAGTAACAAAACCCTGAAAATGTAGGGGCAACAAGTATTTGCACAATTCAATGAACATGATAAGTATGATAACAATGTGGTGTAATTATTACAAAGTATTAAAGTACAACAATAGATGATGGTCAAGCATTACACATAATGGCAAAAACCCATGAAATACCCCAGGTTTTGTGGTGCAAAGTGATTAAGAAATGAAACAAAAGTTATCAAGAAATTGGTAAAATCCTAGATTACCATTCTCTACTGTTGAATATATAATTGGAACGCTTGCTGACACTGGGTCAACACTAAACAAAGGCCAGGTCATCCACAAGTGCTTAAAACAAGATCAAAATACTCAATAGTGAAGCAAGCCAAGTTAGACCCTTTACAAATGCCTGGGAAATGGTAAATACGGTCGCTAGTACTTCCCAACAAGTGAGTAAAAGTGCCATTAGACATGTCCTGCATGAATCCCATATATTTGGGGGAAAATCTTATATGAGTGAGGCTAACAGACAAAAGACTTTGCTAAAGCCTATGTTTATAAACCAATGGAAGTTTGGGAAACTGTCTTGTTTACAGATGAAAGCAAGTTTAACATTTTTGGGAGTGATCACAGATGTGTGTGGCACAAAAAAATGAATTCAGGCAAGGAAATGTAGCAGTTACAGTGAAGCATAGGAGACGAAGTGTGATGTGTATCCTCAAAAGGGGTGGGCATTTATTCAAGGTACTGACTGCTGAGTCATACATTAGCTTTTGCAAGAGAATTTGAGGCAAAGTGTGGAAAATTTAGGCATTAAGGACACTTGTGTTTTCCAACAAGACAATGATCCTAAACACAAGGCACTAAAAACTCATGAGTGGTTATACAATATTTCAAAACATTAACACCACCACAATCTCCTGACAATAGTATAGGGAATGTGAGGCATCAGTTGTATGTGCAAGTGAGAAAACAAAATTATTGGCAAAAAAGTGTGTGCAGGAAGTGCTCCAAGAAAAAATGTTTCCAAGAATGAACAGTTCAAAACTTTTAATTAACTTTTTCTGAACCATTCTGAGTAATATGTTTTGAATTACAGGTTTTTTGTGGGTGTTCAAATACTTTCTGGGGCCACTGTATCTGCACACCCTAGCCCTGACACATCAACTGAACAATATCGTTTTAAATAAAAAGAGACTGGTCTAACAGATGCATATTTTATTCCGCATCACGTTACAGATTATTTCGAGCAATAAAATATTTTACATCTTAAGTCTTTACCGCCTTCGATTTTGATACTTTTGTTGCCTTCAATACTTTAACAACGATCTTTTGCTCTTCAATCAAAAATGCTCGAATTATTCTACATAAAATAGATATCCAGAAAATATGAGTACAACTCTAGATATTAAACAAATTATTTCGCTTTTATTCAATCCCTTGTTTCATACCTATTTCTTACACAACTTGCACATCTTGATCCACCGTATGTCCTAGAAACAGTCTTAAAACGTTTTGACATACGCGAAAGTCGTCTGGGTCTAGCTGGAGTGATCTAGAAAATAAACTAAACTTAGAAATGGCGTTGATTAGACGCGCATTCAAAAACTATTCATGAAATCGTAACTTACGCCCAGTAATTTGGTTTTACAATCTCCACATGCTGGGACTGTGCCTGGCTTTTTCGTGTACAAATAAACCAATCGACCACCTGGTGTCTTCGAACTAGAAAATGAATACAAAACCACGTAGCATTGTAGAAATGATTAATTAACAAACGAGATTTGTACCGGACATGCAGAATACTAGCCAGATTAATTTCAATGACTGCCAGGATTTTGGCAACAATTAAATTTAAAAATAACTGCCGACACAATTCAGTAATTTCTTATAGTAAATAAATTTTTCGATAACTTACACACGCCGTCTGTTCGATGGAGTATTATAACTTAATCGACGACGAAGTGTCAATCGTTGGACCATTTTTCTATCTAAAAAAAGATCGCATATAAATAACTGATATCTTAGCTACTGTATTTTAAAGTTTAGTGACAAATTCCAAAATAGATGAATCCGGATTAAACTAATATTTTATTTTGGTATGTCAATTGAACTCACCATTAAAAGCTCAACAATGCCGGAAGAAGACAAACGTCGTGTTCTTACTTCCGGTGGTATAATAAATGACGCTTCTGAAGACGAACTTTTAGAACTTCTTAGCAGACGAAAAATTCTTCCACCATTTCATAACTGACAGTTAAGAAAATTGTTTGAAGACTTAAAATTACTAAATACAAGTTTTCAGAAGTGTCATACGGGTGTTTTACGTAAAGAAACGGCAGGATAGCCTTTGGTAGCTCCTTACCAAACCAACCATTTATCATTTTCGATACAAATAAGTCAGTCGGATAACAATAACTAGCTGATTCTTATTTTATACAGTCAGACGGTCCCGGTCAGACTTCAGTATCAGATAAACACGTAACCGAGTAATTTTAGTGGTACATGAAGCTATACCTTTCAATGGTTGATCAGATTTATTCACATATCAATTCCAATACATATTAATTTATAATAACAATTACAGCAATGATAAGCCAACATCCGTGACGTTGTATAAATGTTAATGTTCGATCACAGTTGGTGAAAAACTACTGCCACAACTACATCTCAAACATTAAGGAATACCACTCCAGGATGTGTTGCATCAAACAGCTAATTACAATTACGTACATAACAACGCTGCTTTTTTGCTATAAATTATTAAACAATAACAATGCAAATGGGTTGCATATTAAAATGCTATGTACTATGGAGTGTTTTTCATAACAGCTATGCTAACCACGTGATATCCTTTTGTACTTTTATCTATAACAATGACTAGATGACGATTATTATAAGCCAAAATTTTGTAAATTAATTAATTAATGTTCTTTAGGATTGCTTCATCGGCGCAATACTGCTCCACATGGTTTATCTACATTTAAACTATTTTTATCCAGGCCAAATGGTTTATAGATCTACAGTAGACACGGAGCAGACATCAAATCACGATTGGCAGAAAAAAATAGTGGAATCACAATGGCATTAGAAACAGATACCAATAAAATAACTAAAAAAAGCTAGCGTTGAGTTATGTAAATGCTAGGGAAAAAGGATGGCTGTTGGCCACGACGTACGTTAAGCTACATGTGTGGATGACAAAACATGATTTTGATCCAGTATAACAGCAGTTTAAATAAGGATAGAATAAAGTTAATAAGGTGTACAAGAATAAGGTTTGAGACGTGAGAACTTTCAGCTCTTACGCTGCAATAAGAGAACAAACTGGAATGACGATTGTGAAGGAAAGTGTCAAAACTGACAAATAAATAATTAGGTATAACTAAAGTGGCTAATGATAGTGATATATAGATATAAAAAAGACCAGATAATCACTTTATGGATTGTGGCAAATAAATTGACTATATGGCATATCTCTTTGGTAGAAAACTCCCTAGGGTCAAAGAATGGATATTTTTCTAATTAAGGATCCTGACATGTTGTTAGAGACGATTAACAAAATTATATTGGCAGTCTGACACGCAATTCTTATTTTATAGTTTCCTACTTGCAAGGCGTATAGTTACATTAAAGTGAATATTCCAGAACAGAAACGTGAATTTCAGACATTGTTTACCTAGCTGCATTCCTAAAAATTAGCTATCACCCTGAACTAACTAGATAGACCGTCAAAATTATAACAACAACCATAACTCCTATAATTGCATAGACAATAACACGATTTTGAAGAACACGCCGCATCATTCCTGAAAGAATTCTTGAACTTTTACCCAAATCTGCATCCGTCTCTCGTATCTAAATTATGTGAATTCAAAATGCAAAATAATAAAATGAATAAAAACGTAGATACTACTTTAAAATCTAGTTATATTTCGATATTAAATCCAACACTTCTTTAATATACATACCCTTTCTCGCCCATGCTGTATTGTTTGTCGTTGTATATGCAAATTTTCCAAAATAGCAGATCCCATTTGCTCTAAAATGAATTATACATTTACTAAGTCTAACAGAAAGTGTTTGCAACATTTTGTAAATAAGGCACAACAAGATACGATATGTTAGAGATAAACGTGAGCATCACAAACCTGTTTCAATGGCCATTCTGTATCCGGTTTCCAAGTTTCGAGATGACCTCTCTAACCTTTCTGTGTTATTCAATAATCTAGTCCTTTGATCCTCTCCATCTTCTTCAAATAATTCTTCTCTAGACTCTGCTTCATCGTGGTATGCCACTTTTGCTTGTTTCTTAATAGAAAATAAATTCCGACAATTAGTGATTGTCGAAATGTTCACTTTCAATCATTTTTACTTTAATACTGACCAAATCTTTTTCTAGCCTTGCCATTTCAGTCTGATAACTTTTTAATCTTGTCTGATATTTATGTCGTTCATTTGGTTGTAGTTGTCTCACTTCAAGTTCCATTTGTTCTAACTAGTATGAAAAGCAACGAATAAATTGTGTCAGTTGTCAAAAAATATGCTTATATCTGCAAACTTGTCAAAATTTATATAAAAAACCTGACTAGTGATTCAAGAAAAGACATAATCACTCATACCTACAAGGTCCCTTTAACACTTTGTAACTTATGCCCGATAGACATCTACATAATATCTGACCAACAATTAATCACTGCGTCTTACGTACCAACTCTTTACATTCTTCGATATGCTTCTCAACAGTCTTGACACATTTCTGCTTTTCGACTTAAATAAGATACAGTTCAAAATCAATCTCAAAATGATAAACATTCAGTTATTAAGTCAATTATAATATTACGTCAAAAGATCCATACCACCAGCTAGATTATGAATTTTGGAAGTGCAAGCAGTTATTTCTGCAGTCAAGTTGCCAAGCTGCTGTTCATAACTTTCAATTACAGACATTTCTATTATGAAGTAGGGTTCACAAAAAGTTTTGATGCTCAAACAAATAAGTAAAAATAATTTATCCTGTATTCAAAATCGTTGGAATGAAATTCAAGTAAAGTAACCCATCATGTAGAATAGGTAGACCAAATCGTAAATATTGACATACAGAGCTAGACTGTCGCACTACCTAACGAGCAGTGACGCAAAATAAACATTAAAACGCTTCATAAAACCGTCGAGTTTGCAATGCAACTTGAGTTGCATTTTGATCATATTCCCCGATGCATTTAATCGTCAGATGCGGAGTGCTCCCGACTCAATATGTTTACGGCTCCAAGGCAGATAACTAACGTTCCGCGCCCAACATTCCCACTATAGCTGTATACGTCTTTTTTGACACAAGCCAAATTTCCAAGGAGGGTCTGTCCTTATCAATGAAGAAAAAGAATGCCCACTCACTTGAGTCGGATGCGAACCTACGCAGAGACTAGCGTTAAAGTAAAACGAGAGCAATTTTTCATATTACACGTCTGTCTACAATAGTTGGCCAACAGTAGTTTTCAACTTGCGAAGAATTAGTTAATTATACCCGAATTAATAAGTCTGATCGCATAACTTAGAATCAGAAGTTTAGCACGCGCAGCAACTTACGTCACGAATTTTCCGGAAGTAACTGTTATTCTAAAATATGGCGTTTAACTGCCAAATTTGCGTTCCATTCCTTGCGTCACTCACTGATATGACCCAGTTATCAATAGTACGTTACGAGTAAACATAATTAAATTTTGCAACTTAGTAAGAAATCGTTTTTTTCTCCCTATCTTGTTATCATTTTTCCAAACGTGAGCCACACGGATCAGGTTACTAATAATGTCCCTCGAGGTGCACCAGAGAGCAGCACACTGTCATGTTTAATCTGCAAAATTCGTTAGAAGTTACACAATTCCTAATTTGGTAGCAGAAAGAAGCCCGCTACACCAACATCAAAGAAACCGACGCTTAAATCGTTTGAGATTCCACGCACTGTTTTCAGTTCTGGACCCCCTCTTAACTATTTGGAGTTTCCCTCTGCTCGTTTCTCTCCCCCAGCAAACTATGAATGAGATGGTTAAACAGGAAATATAAGTATGTATGCAACACGTGATTAACTCTCGTTCATTAAGTGTGGAGTATTGGAAAATTTTGTAATCTTCATGCCTGACTTGCAATGTCAGATGTAACTCTGCAACGTTAACAGATTTGTTAAAAAAAAATTTTAACTGTGCTTACAAATACATTTTAATTATTGTCAAGTAGTGTACAGGTATCAGTTAACTAATGAGGGTGAAAGATTAGAGTGCTTGTTCCTGGTGTGCAGATGACTTGAGTTCAATCCCACAGTTTTCGAGGTTTTTTTTAGCTTTTGTTGGTCTCCTTGAAAGCAAAAGTAGCAAGGTGTGTTGTGCCATGAGCGAATGGTATAATCAGTAAATATTAATAATTCATATTTTCAAGAAGACGCCTTCCACTGCAAATAGGCTATAAAACCGTTTTTAAGACAGATATAAAGACAGGAAAGGAAAAATTGAAATTGAGATATTAGTTAACGACATATTTACGTTAGTTAATTCATTCATTTTCAATTAATACTTAAATTACTTGTTGACGAAATATGTCCGTCTTAAAATGGGCAATTATAATTTGAAATACTGTCGCGGTTTATTTGATGTTATTTTGAATCATTGAAATAATTGCATTGCAATGCCTGTTGTCTTTTTTAAACATCATAAAAATGGAAATGTCCTACAAAGTTACAAGAAACAACAACAAGCAATAGAAATGTCTTACTTTCAGAAGACTTTGTTTACAAATACAGTATATCGGTAAATTTTTGAATCCTCTTTCTTCTTCTTACTTAGCTAACCCTTTCCCGTTTGTGGCAGGGTCGGATACCTAGATGCAGACTAGAGGAATGAGAGACAGAAATGGACAGAAAAGCACATTGGAGGCCACTGGGATTTTACGGACGAATAGTTGGACGGTGAGTGATTTTACCTGATTGACTACCCGGTCGAATTCTTCAATCCTTTTAGATGTTTCGCAGATCTACAGAAAGGGAACCTGTATTTCACCCCGGGAACCCACACGAAACTCTTTCTCGTTCACACGTAAAATATGACATTGTCAATCGTAAGTAGTAATAAAAATAGCTATAAAGGTTATTAAACTTTTAAAAAATTATAACTGAAAGTGTGTATATGGCCCATGGTCATCTTGGTCATTTTAAAATTATTTTAAGTCGAAGGCTAAACTACTTCCACAACATAATTAACAGTGATATTGATTAATTAGCAGAAGGACAGCAACTAGGATGCTATTAAAATTTTTCTGCACATACTTAGTATCTCAATTTGAATATGTATTTTATTCCCATAAAGTTACCGCTTATTGAAAGGTCATCATTTTAAAAGACTGTAATTAATTGTTATTTTATTTTATAGATAAGTGGAACCGTTTGAACCAGCCGTTCATTTTCTTTGTGTATTCGAAAGCAAATAGACACATGGCCGACCAATGAAATGACCATTAACGTTCGATTGTCAACTATCCACCAAAAAAATAACAATTGGATCAAAAGTTAGACAGAAAGAGAAGCTGTAAGGTTGGCACACAGTTTTTTCACGATTCCTCCTCTGCAGAACTTTCTACGCATAGTCCTTCTGCTAAAAATGACGTCATTTCCTCTACGTTAGGCATCCCTACTCTGTCCATCTGACGGCCTTGTCAAGCATAGTGTAGTAGGGAGTGTTAAGCGAAGCCAAGTCGAGGGTGTGACGGCATGTCCATGTGAAACACTTGTCTCAGGTGCAACGGGAAGAGGATTGCCTACTGAACCGTTAACTCACTACTTCGGGCAAGTTTGCCTTGGGCGCAGAATAAATTGATCCAGGTGTAGAGGAAAGATTGAGGTAGTCATGCTATTTCTGGATGGTGCACTTCCATCCCCTCCAAGCCAAACAATTTCTCGGAAGTTACAATAGGTCATAACTACTTTTAGGGACCTTGCGAAATCCACCTAAATGCTTCTAAGAAACCACGGGTCATAGGGCTTCGAAGAACGTGGTGGCCGTGACAAGGACTGGCATCCTTACAGAAAGGTGCGATATAGTAATTTAGTTCTGAGAAAGTCTTCAAAATTCATTTTCCTGGCAATTGGAGGAATTGACTCGGTATCCGACTGGTGAGCAGGATACCTTAAGTTCAATTCCCAGCTGTAGAGAAAGAGTGGTGCTTCAATCACTGTTCTTTTTTCTTCATTGCCATTGTGAAGGGCGGTAGTCTATTGTGTCCGATGTGAAAAAAGGCATTTTATCATTATTCCATGAACCACTCTAGGACCATCCGTAAAAGGGCGATGACTTCCTCCTTCGTCCTCTTGTGTTCATAATGGGATTGTGGACAATTATTCGTAGCGCTCGACAACGGAAAGTGAAGTCCAACGTACAGAATATTGGATGACTATGTTTCTTGTCCGGATCAAAGGATTGTCCATTCATTCTGATTTCCAAAAGTGGTTCATATGTAGTTCGAGTGTTCAGGGATCAGTTTTACTCTGATATCATTAACATGTTTATACGATGGAACTAGAGTTAAGTTCTCAATTGAGGAGGCAATATGATGGCATCGTCAAGTTTAGCAAACCTCAGGACTGGTCATAACATGCGTGCAGCGTGTAGGCCGCTGCAGTCATGGGACGGCCTTTGGGTACAGTAGAAAACCGGTCCTTTAAAATGACAAAAGGTGCTGCCACCATATAAGAGCAATACAATTGAGAATAGAAGTCGTTTTGCTGGTGTACCAAACAGAAACATGCACCAAACTTACATCACTGAGGGCCTTCACTGAGGCAGGCACTTCAGGTGGCCTTAGATGTCCTACCAGCTGCATAGAGTCGGATATAAGCACATCCCTGTGGTGCTGGAGTTACTAATTGTTGATTACCGATTGGATGTTACTCGCCTGTACTCTTATCTCCTACAGGCTCCTACAGGGGTTTAAGGTAAACTGTGAAAGGCAAATAACAGGGCTCGTGTCTTCCATTTATTTCCACGAACTGAAAGAGTTAAAGGAGAGATGTTGTCGTCCCTTTGCGTAAAAGATGCTGCCTGTCTCGGATCAGGGTTGATCCTGTAGTCATTCAGATGCACAAAGATAATTGCAAACAGTGGCGTAACTTCAGTTGTGGCCCCGGGGGCAAGAGGTACTCTAAGAGCATCCCCTCTCCCTTGTTGCTTGTCCTGAGTAGACATGGTACACTTATGTAGGCACTTTTTATTTGCCGTAAAGTCGTCGTGCAGACGTTGCGTAGCAGCGCCCGACTTCCAGAAGGCGGACAAGGTGGCGCTTTGTCCGGCACCCGGGGCAATTTGACTCCATTGCTCCTACAAGTTACGGCACTGATTGCAAATTAAAAACATGGGCTGACCCTAGCAGACATTCTTAGAGAAGGGCTACATCGGTTAGGGTTTGTGATTCAAACGTTATATTAATTAAGATCATATTTTATGTAGAATAACCGTTTGGAGAATTGAACCGGCGGCCCATAACTTAAGTACCGGGATGTTGTAAACCAATGAGAATTGGCACAGAAACGACGTCATTTGTAAACAATAATTAACGTGAGTGAAGAGACTCGTTAGTATCGAGTTCTTTTTTTAAGGCTAGTAAAATTTGCGTTAGAATGCTAATGAGATTGTAATTTAATTAAGATTATACGTTTAGCATATTTATAACAATAGACATATTTATTGTGGAAGCGTTATTTGAAATTTTTTAATCTAACCATGCAATAACAACAAACCGTCAAGCGGTCTCTCAAATAGATCATTTAATTCGTAGGTGCCAAAGCAGTCATAAAATGGCGCCCCTCGAAAACGATTTGACGACCGCTGGGCGGCGTGAATGTGATTGGCAACGGCTAACGTCAAGCGACCCGTCAATCATGAGTGACATCCCTCCCCAACCTTTCTTCTCTATTGTCGTTCGAGTGAGTCGCTCTCTGATCGCAACCACTCGTTTGCTTTAAGTGAAACAGGGAGCAGAGTTGACTTGCTTCGACCGCTCCCCAACACTAGCTAAACTGCTTGAATTGTGTTCTCTCTCTCTCTTTTTTTCTACTCTCGTGCGACGTTCTTCGCTCGCGGTTCGTTCGACGGCTCTCGTCCGCCATGTTGGCCTGTCAGCTTTTGGCGGCGGCGGGACTTTAGCGGTGCTGATTGGTTAAAAGGGACCGCCTCGTTCTGGCACGCGTTCGCATTCCGCCCAAAGTTCGCCGCTCAGTAGGATGTGGGACGGCTTGGTGTCGGCGTCGTTTGAAAGTGCGTGTAAAATTTGCCTAGTTTGACTCGGGAATTTACACCTGCGTTTAGTGGCTGATTGAGTCTTTGAGCCATGCCGCACGTCAACGGAGGCGGCGGTGATGATCGTGATGATCTGGCCTCCTCGGACGAAATCAAAGTTTTTAAACACGAAGGAGAAGTAGAGGAGGATAAACGGTCATCGTCGGAAAATTTGATCGAGGAGAAGTCGAGTCTCGTTACCGAAAGTGAAGAGGTATGTGTGTTGTTGGAAACTACTGCTGCTGCTTCTGTTTTCTACGGCTGTACTACGCGCATTGGGATGGGCCGTGTATTGGCAACACAAGCCATGTGTTAGATAGTTTTTTTTTCGTCACTCCACTCCCCCTTTCCTTCTCCTCTTTTACTTCAACACGTTTCTTAGCTGTGTATGTGCCGTGTTTTTTTTTTGATGCTGTGCTTGCCATCATGGCCCATAACAACGTGTAAAAAGTCCATATTACCTCTCGTTCGTTTTTTTTGGGATGTATCAACTTTGTTTGCCTTGTGCTCTGTTGTAGGATAAAAGTATTGAGATTCCTGGTCAAAGTTTTTCAAGTAAACATGCAAGCACCGTACGACCAGAATCTACCAATGTCGCTGGTAAGTTGTTGATTTCTGTGTTTTAATAAAACTATATTGTCAGTTAATATGTTAGCCGTTTGAATTTCGGGAATTTATACGACGTGCACTTAAAAGCACTCCCACGCGCTCGAACTAAGTTTGGATACGTACAGTACTTGTTTTGACGTTAGTGGCATTCGTATAGAATGGTGTTTTAAGTTTCATTAGGTTCGAAGCAAACGCGTGATGACCTTCAAGAAATTTTTCTTTACTTGAGCGATAAACTAACAAAGTTTGTACGGATGGATTCCTCCTGGTCTTTTCTAAGTTTCGAGGTTGTTGTTGTTGTTAACCCTCGTAGTAGTTTTAGGGGAGAGAAGTAATGGTGACGGGATGGCGCAGAAGCGTTTCGCCGACGACATGAGAGCTCTTTTCTCGCAGTATGTTCGAATCAACTTTCGAACGGATGTGCTCCTTTCTCTTGCACTGGGTTTGACGTTGAGCGGAACTGAGCGGTTAAGTGCTTAGCATTGAGCGGCTGTTAAGTGAAAGCGCCCATTTCGAGATTTCTTGTTCATTCTCGCTCTCGTTCTATCGGTCCTTTTCTATTTTCTCGTTGTTCTCCAGTGTTTATAGTAACAGAGTTAATTCTTTTCTTTTAAATTTAGGTCTTAAAATACACTGTCGATGTTGTCGTGTTTGTATTTTATTATATAAATGTAATGGTACAGTGAGAAACTCTCCTTATTAATACATGTTTCGGCATGCCCATGTTTCTAACATCGTTTTTAATTAGGTTTAAACTTTAGAACCTTAAGTAATTTTCGGTTTGATTTTTAGAAAGTACTAGAATGAAATTGCACTTAGGAAAAATGTGTATATTTATTTCTTAATAAGACAAGAAAAGAGTATATTGCATGTTATCTTTAACATGACGACTACTACTTTGATTAAAATTAATTTGAACGTCAAGTGTTTAGATAAAACGATATCGTAATCTGTAACCAACGTATTTTGACAACCATGATTATACAAGAATTGAATGTTAAACTCGAATATAGGCTTATATTGAATGCCATATTTTCTATTTGAATATAAAAGTTAAAACATTAACCATTTGTTAGTACTCTATTAAAAAAACTTATCTGGATGGTGGCTTGATATTTCTCAGTTGTAAGATATCCAAATGTCTTTATGCACAGCACCACCTCACCTCCTATTTGTTTTTTTTTTTGTCAAAAAAGAGGTATTTGAATTCAAACTTATTAATGCCCTGAAGTTATTGCAATAACCCATCTATATGTTAATTTTGAGGGTAACTAATATTTAAAAATTGCTTATCTCGTTTTCTGTTTGCGTAAATCGGCTGGGCAAACTTGTCCTTGTCTCCTGGGCGTGTCGGAAACGAGTATTTTCAATATTTTAATAGAAAGTGTACTCGCATATCTACATACCACGAATCTTTATTTCGACTGTAGATAGCTTTTTTATTTGTGAGATTATTTTTCTAAATGCATATAAACTTATGGTTCACCAAATGACGATGGCTTTCAGAGAACTAATCTCTTTCAACAAAGGTTTTAATTGAAAATATGACATTTTAATATATAAAAAACCAATCGTTTAATGATCTCAGCTTGCATAGAGATATATGCAGTAAGATTTATTTGATGAGGGTTTTTAGATGCACAGAGCCGAAACATGACATTGTCATTATTCATAAGTTTATTATTATTTTATTTAGGGGGAATATAAAGTTTCTTTTTAAGTAAGTGAAATTCATTGCAATAGTTTTGAATAGGTCGTTTATGATTCATTTAAGGGTCATTGCCTTATTTACTCGACGAATCATAAGATTAAAGTATATATTCATGGGTCTGCTTGAAATATTGTACCCGAGGATTTGTTTTTAAAACGTGGACTGGTGGAGATTTGTGGTTGCTACGTGTAGTGTTAGTTTTATTTTTGGCGTCCACGAGTCAACTTTTCTTTTAAGGGGAGGGGGAGTTTTGAAAAACAAACCCGGTATTTGTTTTCCAAATGTTAAGAAGGGTACTGAGTTGGCGCCATTGGAGGGTAAGGAGGTTTGACCGTGTCCTTAAAGGTCATCATTTTATGTAGGGTAATCGAGGAGATGGACGAAATGGTCAGTCAGTGTTGTTCACGGTGAGCAAAGTTGAGCTATTTGATGGCATAACAAGTTTCAGGGAAACTTTGGGGTCGACCTTTTAAAATGTGCCCTTTGGTTCTTCTTTCTTGACAAGTTTCCTATTACCACTGCTATTGTTTTTCAATAATGGGCATCCTGCATATCTTTTAAATGATGTTGCGAGTCCACACTAGAGACTTTCTGATTACTATGTGTCAGGTCATTACCCGATCTTCAATTGTTGAGAGACAAGTACAGTATATAGCTGCTGTTAGTAACTTGGGATGAGGGAAATTTCATTTACTTTGGGTAATCCTTGATTTTTCATATATGGTTGTCCTAGTTGCAACTTGATGGAGTGGTTATTGAATCAACGGATATATAAAAAATGTTAATTTTCATGATATGATTGATCTCTCTCTTTCTTAACACCCTGAAGAAAGTTTTTATTTGAAGGAAATCATATTTAATTCGGCAGTCAAAATTGGATGTGGTCAACGTTGTCATCTGATTTTTAGTTTAACTTTATAACCTAGTCTTGACATATAATTACAAGATTACGTCCAGGATGCTGGTGGTACAAATGCTGCTACCTAACTGTACATTTTTGGGTGTCTTGTAAGTATTGTGAAGGGAGTGAATTATAATCTTTCTATTGTCGCAGACCAGTTTTTTGTCCTTAAGGATTATCTGGTTGAACAATAGATGGACGATCTCAAGCTGCTGAATTTAATACATTCTACCATTCAGTTTTAGGTCCTCTTTTTCTCTCTCCCTTTCTTTTTTTTTCTGGTTTGGTCAAACGTTTTCTTCACGAATCACACGATGATTTATGTTTGACGTAGAACAATGGCTGAAGAAACTTTTAATTCTCGTATTAAATAGCAATGTACCCAAGTGGCCTTTTCCCTCGCATTGTAGCTCTGACACTGACTATTATTGTGGTATGTCACGCTGCTCCCCCTACTATTCTTTACAAGGGTGGGAACTGTTGTCAAGATTTCAGAAGTTTAATCTGTTAATCTGACCGTCTTATTTTTTTTTTCTTATACTTTATTAAAATCGTTTCGAGATATTAGACATTAGACCAGACCTTATATCCATGTGCCAGGTGAAAACAGCAGGATATATCCTTGTTAAATTGTGAAAGAAAAGGTACGTACCCAAATACCATTGTAGTAGCCCCCCTTTTTTACACTCCACAGTATTCTATCCATTTATGTTGACTAATAAAGTGACAGAATTCATTAAGAAATGAAGTAAGTTAATACTTTTAGGCAGTTTCTTAAAGATGGTACTAACATTTCATCATACTTAGGATGTTAAAAAGGATCTCTTCCTCTCATGAAGTATGGGATGACCTGATTTAAGTCTGTCTTCCCGATAAAGTTTTTTTTTCATGTTTATTGTCTAAATGTTGAGGTCATTGAATATTTTGAAGCAGTATTCAAATGATGTGTTTGGAGCAGATTATTGAAAACAGGCAAATAAGATTTTATTTTGTATACATATTTGTATTCAATGGACGTTCAGTGCAGGAATCCGAAATCTGGCCCGCCTAGCACCATCCATAATTTTATATCCTTGTTATACTGTGTATGAATCATACAATATTTTGCCAAGAGATACTTTCTGCGAGTTATATTTGTGAACGGGTTATAATATCGACACCTTCCCGGTAAAACATCGTAAGCGCCATTTCATAAATTTTACAGGAGATGAGAAAAACGTTCTGATTTCCTCACTCATTCTTATGCTTAAAATATTTTTAGATATTAAAAAATAAAATAACTATTTAACGTAGGGTAAAACTGATTACATTATTAATAAAGACATAATGTGCAGAATTTGATTATATTAAAAAGTGAAAATCTCAAAAAATGTCGCTTACGATGTTTTACCGGGAAGGTGTCGATATACGATTTCTATGGAATATTTACATTTATAAATTGATGAATTATGTGATGAGTTATTAGGTAAGAATTATTTCGTTAGTAGTTTTCAAGTTGTGGACTGAAGCCTACTTTAATTAAACAGGACTGCCTGGCACTTTGTGCTATCAAGCGATTACTGTTATGTTGTATCAGGGATGTATTTTTATTTTGTTTCATTGTTGTTCGATGGCCCTTCAACTTCAAGGCCATTAGACCCCGTCCACTGCGTAGTTCTAATGCAGAAACTGCACAGGTACTACACTAATGCGACGATTTTTGGGTATTAGCAGTAACCAGTGTTCCCAAGAGGCCACCCACGTTAGTACTAGATGGGGTTGCGTTGCTTAACTTCAGTAATCAGACGAGAAATGGTGTGTCAAATGCAATACAGCCGCTCGTCAGGGATGTAGAAGTGGGCTTCTACTGAGTGGGGTCTTCTGAAAATTGCCCTTTCTTTTGCAGAATATATCTATAGATTAGTAATTTATAGACAACCAACTGAATGTCGGTCCTGGTTTGTTACCTAGTCTGTTTTCGAGGAGGGGGAGTCGATGTTAAATGTGTTTGAGATGATTATCATAATAATATATAATTTATGTGACATGATTAAAATTACATTGAAATATGAATGAAGTCAAAAAGTAGATATTGGTTGCAGTTGGTTTATCAGTACAATGATATGCCATATTCGATGCACTGGGCAGAAGTGTTTCCTTCACCCTTTTCTTTAGTGTATTTTTTTTATATTGTGTTCAGATAGTAGAGTACCAAGTTTGCAATATTTGGCATGTCGGTGTTAAACATTGAGCGATAAATGAGTTAAAATTAATCTGTTCGTATTAATATGTTTCGTTGCTAGCTTATATCGATAAATGTCAGGTTATCATTTATCAAGCAGATAAGACATTGCGCTTTCTCAATCGTATCGGTGTGAATTTTATGTGTGTGACCCAAAATTGCTGGTTGTTGGTTGTAGCACCTTGCTGTTTTGTAAGATTTATGGCGTTACGTATTATGTCCATAGAAAATATGATAACGTCAATGGAAATTGAAATTTATAATGACTCACGAATTGATGGTTATCGGTTTCAATGGCTGCAAAAATGTTTCTCACATGTGTTGTTCAACTCACCTCCTTTGTAAGCTGATGGTGGAAGTCATTTTGAATGCTGCGGCCATAGTTCAGGTCATCTAAGTATACCGTGATCAGTTATCAGTAAGCCTTAGTTATCAGGATCGACTGGAGGGTCTACGGTAGGGTTGCCATAATTGTCGGACCACTGACCGGGACATCCTCCCTTAAAAATATTTTTTTTTCAACAAAATAGCAAGAGTTCATATTATAAACATTCATAGCTTTATTAAAAAATTCCATAATCCTTTCACTAACTCATTGAAATATAAATTATTTTAGAGGACCCAAAAACGTTGGGATGAATCAGTGGCGGATCAGGGTGGGGGTAGCACTTCAAAAAATGTGCGCCCCAAATATTTTTATATATTCATAATTCCTTAGTATACATCTAGCTAGCAATTACAAAAAGGTCCTCTCCTGTCCCTTTGACAATGACCTATCTTCAGTGGATTAGCCAACTACAGGTTGGACTGGCAGTATAGAAATGGGGATAGCAATGCAAAAATCAGGGCAAAAATGCCTCATCAGTTGCGCCCCATTCAGGCAGTGAGGGGGGAGCAATTGCTGCATTGCCCCTCGTCTGGATCCGCCCCTGGGATCAATGGTAGATCATTCCCAAACAGTCAGTTTCACTGGCAAAATGTGATGTGCTTTCATGGACGAGTCTGTACCAAATCTGTAGGCAGGTACTGTATATGCACTGTTTGCTGGATTAGTTTGCGGGTTGGGGAGTAAGCCAGGCAACCATAACAGAACGAACCCTTAGGAGGCTGCCCGCGGGAGATGAGGAGGTAGATGAAAGAACGAAGGAGAGGGTTAATTTGCAGCACCCATCATTCTTTACCAACCACCCAAGTTGGTATTGACGTGGGCTTCAATGATGTCACAGGAACTGGTGTGTCCAACGCAACTTGGCTCAGTACTGAGTGCAATGATATTATCGGAAAATAATTGTTTAACATGTGAAAATTTTAAATCTACCGGGACACTGGGACACAGACCTCAAAACCGGGACGTATGGCAACCCTAGTCTACGGGAACCCAGGGCTCTTAACTGCATGCCTATGACAGCATAGGTCGAAAGACAGGAAACAATGGAGGGTGACTACGGGAAGTTGCCAGTGAAAAGTTTGAAAATGGGGATCTGACTATAGCAGCTTATATGGACTTTGAAATGAGGGGGGAAGTCCTGCGTTTGTAGAAACTGATGTTGCAGACCAAAAATTATTTGTCGCTGATAATGAACTAGATATCAATCGATCATGGTTAAACTTACAGTTGCTTGATTCGATTAGTGTCAGACATAATAAAACTTTAATGATAAATATGATGTCGGACTAATCATTTTCTACAGCGCCTTAAAAGTAATCATACAAACTAATGTTACACAGTGTTGTAAGTTTGAGATATTTGATCCTTTTAAGATGGTGGAGAAATTGCCGAAGTCGGTTTCATCAGTTGAATGTAGGCAATGTTTCTTTAAATGAAAGGCTTTGCTAATTAAGTACCTTCCAGGTATATATAGTACATAGTCTACAGATGATTATTTCTTATCGTAATGCCATGCAATATCTGATGTTATGTAAAACTAACGGGAGACCTATAACTTATTTTGTATATTAAATTTTTTTCGAGGAAGAAATAGTGAAGGGGAGCTGCTCTCGTTGAGCATAATTAGTATTAGAAAGTTGTTTCTTGTTTTGGAACCGAGTAAAGGGGTCGACGTGTGCGAAAGGATATTCAAAGTAACGCATATTTTATTTGAGCAGTGAGAGGATAAATTCATCCCGCCATTGAAATTCGTGTTTACTGATACGTTTAAATGCAAACGTACCCGGCATTTTTCTTATATGTTATGGTTCAGAGAGACCAGAGGTAGTATACGATGTTGGTTCTCCTCCAAAAGATTTGGGCCCCGTGCGGTGTGTAACATGTTGCCTGCACGTGAAATAATCAAGTTGTACAACTCGGCAAAATTTGCTGGTGCAGGCTCGTCTCTCTCTCTCCTGGAGTCGGTAAAAAGTTTGTTTGTTGGTGTTTTAGGACCCTTCAACTACACGGTCGTTAGAGCCCCGTCCACTGCGTAGTTCTGATGCAGAAACTGCAGAGACACTACACTAATGCGACGATTTTTGGGTATTAGCAGTACCCAGTTTTCCCAAGCGGCCACCCATGACAGTGTTAGCTGGGGTTGCCCTGTTTAACTTCAGTGATCAGACGAGAACTGGTATGTCCAACGCAATTCGCCGTTCCCTGGAGTCGGTAAAACTTTGTCACCAGAATGTTCCCGGTACCATAGGAACAAATTGGTATCTGACCCTGCTGTAAGCGGAAAAAGGGTGGTTAGGAGTGATGATAACGCGTATGATATTAATTAATGATTGTGATCCAGTCAGTATTCTGATAGTGAATCTGCAGGAGTGCGGGTTGTGATGGTAGTAATAACAGGTTCGTTGTCCCTCACAACTAACTTCCGCTTGTTGTAGTACTGAATCAATTTCGTTCGTTGGTGTTTTAGGGCCCTTCATTCGAGCCCCGTCCGCTACGTAGTTATAATGCAGAGACTGCATATGCACTACTACACTAAAGCGACGATTTTTTAGGTATTAGCGGTACTCAGTTTTCCCAAGCGGCCATCCATGTCAGTACTAGCTGGGGGTTGTGTTGCTTAACTTCAGTGATCAGACGGGAACTGGTGTGTCCAACGCAATTCGCGTATCAAAATCTCCACGTATACATTTGGGAAGAAATGCTGCGCTTAATATGGTAGCCAGTAAATAGCAATAAACTATTTTGTTTTTCAGTATTTGGTAAGAAATATTAGTGGACATGCGACATTTTATCAGTAACTGGACTTGCCCGACTACTATTTTCATAATTTTTGCATTTTTTTTTTTTTTTTAAAAAAATTAATCTTTGTCCTCTCAAGTGCAAGTATATATTTTTTCTTGGAAGTCCATTCAATTGAACCCTTTCGAAGAGGGCTTACATTTTAGAACTAACAATTTCTGCTGATAGTTAGTCCTTGATCAATCTACTGTCCATAATTTATTTACTGAATGATTGTACTGGTTCAAGGTTGTCGACGACCTTCTCGTTCCCTCTCTTGAAAGTCCATCGCCGTTAGTTAAGCACAAAAGCCGTGATTATCTTCGTAATTGCTTGTTGGATTCGCACCATGCCCAGAATAATTATGGACCTCATGCAAATTAGTGATATATTTGCTTAAATAATAAAATTTTATGACGTCTGTTTGAATAATTAAAGTTGCGGAGTCTTGTCCATAAAGTGATTCGAAGAAATTATTGGACTTTTTTCTTGTGATGTTACAGACATTAATATATTCATCATCATCATACGCTTATCCCGCCTGTGGTAGGGTCGAGTCTGCGGGTCAAATGAACATGCTCTGGCTGAGGGCACCCCAGCCGGGCGTCTGGAGCCCGCAGCAAATATTGGCTGAATTGTCTGTGGGGGGATGCCGGCCTACACCACTGTTACTTACTTTAATAATATTTACTATATTTTTGAAATCTACTTCTTAGTCAAAAACAGTTGGTCATTGCCATACTTACGTTAAATTAACGACCAGGTTTAGGAACGAGTTTCGGACAGATTTTGTTTCCGTCTTTTAACGGTTTTCATGTCATTAAAATTGTTTGTTTATTGTAGGTCACCAGAAACATTGCCTAATTGACCTCATAATAATTGTGGTATTTTTGATTTTTTTTCCTAGGTAAATCAGTGGAACCAATTAGTCATGACAAGCCTTTCAATATGGGATATACTTGTATTGTTACACCTTATCCGTATCCAAATGGAGCTACCACCCCCATTCAAGTCTCCATGGTAAGGATACTCTTTGAATATATATTTTTTTTTGTTGCTGTTGTCCCAACATGATGTATATAATGTTATAAGTGTGATAATAGGAAATATGAGTATGGTGAAGATGCCTTCTTTCGGATGAGAGAGTAAAACCCAGGTCCCGCGTGATGTACGATGGCATTTACACGTAAAAGAACCCTCTCTACTATGCAAAGGGTAGCTGAGGCAAAATTTTCAGGTGTAGGAGCTCGCCCCCCCTGACGTTGGTGGAATGCCCCAACGAACAGTACACCGAGGCTAAATAAGCATAGGGGTTGCAGCTTCAGTCGGCAACTGGCTGTGGAAAAACACTGTCCAATATATCGCCCGTGTGTCCATTCTGGGGGACAAGGTCGGTACCCGACCCTGCCATAGGCGGGAAAAGGGTTGGTTGGGAGTTGCTTTATGAGTATAGTGAAGATGCAGGGAATGGAAGGATATTATTTGGATTAATTAATACCGGTAATTAGTAAAATATCTATTTACATTAACTACTTTGCTACGCATGAATGGAGCATGTTAAAAATATCTTGTTTTGAACGTGAGGAGTACGTTATTTACTTACGTTTTTTTTGTCCTAAAAAATCAGAATTGAGTTCAGATAGGTGAGGCCTGATTGTAAAAAAAAATTATAAATCATTAAGGGTGGGGGTGTGGGTGACTGACACGCAGTATTTTCAAATAACCTCTCAGATTCTTTCGTATTGATCTTGTTGGGAGGTGTGTGGGACAGAAGTCATCAGGAAATGCAGTGAATGGCAGGCATACACCCCTAGAGATAAGAGAAGGTGAAACAGTAGGAGGCGGGGCTGATAGGGCTGAAGAACTCCCCTACTTCACCTGATCAACGACTGCTGTGACTCCTCTCTTATTTATTGCAACACTAACTACAGTTTTCCAGTTGCTATTAAAATAGTTGTTAAATTGGAGTGATAAAAACATGCAGAAGAGTGTTTGTATTTGTACGATGAGTAAAGTATGTTATTTTTGGTCAAATAAGCCCAGTGATAACCATCTTGGGACTGTGAAAATTATGCTGGATAACGCTGCATATTATTATGGAGTTGTGTGATAAAAAAGGGGTTTTTTTGGTCAGAATTTAAAATTTCATTTGGCAATTAACTGGTGGTTCGGTAGGTAGTTGACGAGGATGTTTTTATTTGAGTGTATGTGGTCCATAATTGTGTGGTTCACTCTTTTATATGCATTTCGTGTCCACGCCACATGGGATGTTTTCATTGCATGAGTAGCTTGCAGAAAAGTTGGTTGCACTTGACGCGGAGGGCGCATTCATAATAAATGTGATTGATTAGGGGCAGTAAACTTAGAGATGAAAAAAATTGTACGTTTTTAAAGGCTTCGTGTCAGTTAACGTGCAGCCACCCTCTCTCTCACACACACGTACACAATTGAGCATTGTATGTGATTGTATTTAATAGCAACGTTTGTAGATCAGGTAAGCCTCCTCTTCTGAATAGGCACGATAGATTGGTGTTGGGGGAGGACATGGAGAAATGTGAGGAATTTTGGTAGCAGAATTGAATATATTGAGTCTTGCAAGCAGGCAAACAAGTAAATGCTGCATGACATGAGATTTTTTTTGGCATTAAACGTGTGCCTCTTTTTCATAGATGAGGAATGAGGGTTGCCACTGTACGGGTCAAGTGTAGAGATAAAGCCCTCACTTTGTAGGAAAGATTGTCAGAATATTTGTAACTAAAGTGGTCATTAATGACGACCTGTCTACTACTAATCACGGAATTATAGTTGTCACGTTTGTAGATGCATTTGGATTACCAGATTCAATCCTCCTTTTTATTACCAATTGTCCTGATCTCTTAAAGTCACCTCCTTGATGTCATTGCTGAAATGCAGCAGGTGTGGAAAATCTCCTCTATTAGCTGGCACTCAAGCAGGATGGTTCTGTATTACAAGGATAAAACTGCTTTCCAAGGGTCCCAATCGAGAATTGACATGTCTTATCAGTCATCCACCCTACCTTGGTGACTCAGTGGTAGCATGCTGGGAGCGGCGAATTGTGTTGGACACACCAGTTCTCGTCTGATCACTGAAGTTAAGCAACACAACCCCAGCTAGTACTGACATGGGTGGCCGCTTGGGAAAACTGGGTAATGCTAATACCCAAAAATCGTCGCATTTGTGTAGTGTCTGTGCAGTCTCTGTATAAGAACTACACTATGGACGGGGCTCTAATGACCTTGTAGTTGAAGGGCCCTAAAACACCAACAAACAAACAGGTAGCGTGCTGGACTCGAGAATCTATGAATGTAGGTGTGATCGCAGGTTCGAGGCCGGTGACTTATTTCCATGGGAGAGAGGAAGGGTTGTCTCAAGTGTGCGGAAGGTTAGGAAATAAACCGCTGGTCCTGCACGGCCTGTGCTACAGGTAGTGAAATATTCTCCAGGTGTATTTGGAGGTC
This sequence comes from Trigoniulus corallinus, assembly GCA_013389805.1. Lineage (NCBI taxonomy): Eukaryota > Metazoa > Arthropoda > Diplopoda > Spirobolida > Trigoniulidae > Trigoniulus > Trigoniulus corallinus. The sequence goes on along the minus strand of JAAFCE010008833.1, from coordinate 30,832,948 downwards.
ACTTTACCTGACGTCGGTAAATTACTTTCAGTAGTAGAGACACCGACGTTAGAGTGACCTGAGTAGTCTAATTATGTTAAGTGGTGTGGGGAACATTTCGGAATATTTAACTGTGTCCCTCTTGTATAGGTAAAACTTCAATTTTTGTGTTATGACGCCCTTATTTAAATTAGAGGTATTTTCCCAACAAGCCAGGTTATGAATAATAAACTGCAATTATTTACTGCCACTTAACTAAATATAGCGCAGAAATTGTCAACTTTGTTTAATGCATCATAAGGTTTAAATTTTACTGTTTTTTTTTTTTAATTTCAATCCTTTAACTGTGCGGTAGAGATTGCTATAAAGTGCAATTTTTGTTTTCATCTTCTGTTGGTTAAAATTCAGCGCTAAGTGATATTTTCCTTCTTGCAAATCATTTTATTCCTTTAATATACATTTCATAAATAATTTATATATTTAATGAAAGAATTTGGAAAGTTATTGACATTTATTCGGAAGCAAGTTTTATGCGCGTCGTTTTTGCAGGAATTTTATGAGTACATTAAACCGGCTGGAAACTAAATACGTTTGGACGGTTTTTGAGAGTAGTGTAAACTTAATTTAAATAGTAAATAAATGTGTTATGTACTGCTGCGCGATAGAAAAATAAAGTTTATGAAATTAGTATTTTGAGCTGAACTAAATATTGCATTCACGTATCAGTAGTGTTGGAGAGCAGAAATAGACTTTGAAAATTGTGAAATTACTGTTTTCTCTCGTTTTACGGGTTTGCGAAATTCATTATTGCTCCGCTGTTAAGTTATTCAAGGATGCTCGTCCCAAACAAACTGTCTGTTGCAGTCAGTGTTAAAATGAGTTGAAGGTGGAGTGACCCCCCCTTAATATTTTATTTATTGAATATTCACTTCAAGTAGGTCCTTAACAAGTTTGGATTAGTGAACTCGAACAGAATAGGAACTCATATGGAGTTGTTTTACAGGCAGTGAAGTGAGGTCATTATAAGTTAGTAGGGAAGATACTATAGGCGTTGTAGGGATTTTGTGGAAAGTTAGCGAAAAGCCTTATACTGAAAAGGGTGGGACTTGATGGATGTAAAAGCAGTTGTTCAAAGACCAAATTGTATATGGGACCTAAGTGAATTGCAAGGAAACAATGGTGTAAATGTAGTACAGTAAAAGTATCCGTGAAATTCAGAGTCGCTGTTGATAATTCATTTGTCAGCAGCACATTGAAGGACACGAGGGTGGGAATAATTGACAAAGGGTCCTTTGTAAGGGCTACTAACAGTCCATATCATACACGATTTATTCCTGACATTTATTTCGTGTATTTATACCTGTAGATGGGCTAAAATATCCATGTATAGGAGCTCATCTCCTTCTTTCCCCCCTGGTATTGGGACAGGTGGCTAATATAACAACTGTGATTTAATGGGTGAGTTGCCATCAGTTAAAATAAACTTTTTAATTGAGTGGGAATCGAAACCAGCAACTGCAAGTTTCTACTAAAAATCAGGTAATCGTAAGATTTAAAAGGTATAACGACTTATGAAAGATGGGTAAGGGTTGGTTGGGATTGTAAGAGATGAGTGTCTTGGGTAACTGACGTCGGAGGGTAGGGTAAAAGGAAGGACGTAGTAGGAATCATTGGTCAAGAGTAACTTAGTTTCTCAGATTTCCGGTACACTCTCAATACTAAGTTTCTAATCGGCTTTAACTAATTAAATTGGGGTTTGAAGTAGCGCTCAAATATCTGGAGAAGGAGAGGGGGAGAGAAATAGGCTGTTAAATAATCATTGCATGTCTTAAATATTCTCAGATGGGATGTTTTGTTGTACCTGTTGGCTCCCCAAGGTAATTTAGAGTGATTTGTGTAGGTAAAAAAGCCTTGAAGCGTGCAATTTTATTCTAAAAAATTTGTAAATGTATAGTTTACTCATTTGACCAGTGAAATAATGGCCCCGTTATAGGCTCTTTGAGTCTGATGGAGGAAGGGTGTTCCGCTATTTAACATTAAGCCTTCCGGGACAGATTTATATTATATAAAATATGAAACTTTTGTATCTTTCAAAGTGATGCTAGCCTGGAGTATGAATGCGTGCACGCATGCATGCATGCGTGCGTACCTAATGGTCGTGTAGTTTAAATGTTATGTATGAGGTAGATAGATATATGACCGGGGGGAGAAAAAATAGAGATGTTTTACCTAATTCCAGCGTTTTTTATTGTTTCGTTCTAAGTCATATCACTTTCACTCTCAATATCTGCATTAAAAACGTTTATTATGGTTTTGACGGGTGGTCAGGCAAGAGAAGTGTCTGTGTGTGTGTTAGTATGTTTTTGTTTTTCAAGAAAAGATTTTCTTTATGAGCACTAACAGATGTACAGAAATTTGAAAAAAGCAACACCCCGTCCCATCAAAATTGAAGAACTTATCTTGCAGTTGAGCTTTATAAGTTCAAGGGTCACTTTTGTGCATGCTGATTGATAGACATGAGCATTCAAGAAATTAAGGAAGATAAAAAAGAGTTCAGTGACGTATTAAATAAGGTCTGGTCGTTGTGTAGGTCAAACAAGCCTCAATATTTATAATCGTCATAATGCCCTCATCCTGCCTGTGGCCGAGTAGGGACTACGGGTTTTGGCCCTCCACTCCCGTCTATATCCTATCAGATCTCCATCCATGAAAAGGAATTCACCACTTTTTTGCAATTTAAATTTAGTGCTGTTTTTTGTATATTGGTCGCTTTTGAGCTTCGTCAGCTGCTGGGAATTGAATCCAGCCCATCTGCACACGCCACGTAATTGCGGGGTCGTTTTTTGGGGAATGGAGTAATCGCCGCAAGGTTGCAATGTGGGCAATTCTTACCCCTTGTTAGTAGATCAGTACATAATACCACGGTTGATATGTGGTGTACAGGTTCAGGCCTAGCAGTGATGGTTGATTTTTTTTTCGGGAGACAGAGAGAGGAGACGCCAAATGTGCCCTTTCATCCATTATATGAGAAGTAAAGACGTGGCTTCTTGTAATGAGTGTGACGTCATTTCCAACTAAAGAACCCTCTCCCTGCGGAAAAGAAATTCGTGTAGGTTGATTAAATAAGCATCTGCAGAGCGAAAGGGTTCTAGAAATGATTGAAATCGATATTATGGTGAACCAGGATTACATCGTTGAAATGTGAAGCGTTTACGCCGAAATTTTTCTTTTCCACTTTCTTCCCACCGCCCCATGCTTCAAATAATTACTATAATATTGAGAATGGCAGTAAATGTTCCGTATCACAAGCACTGCTCAATCTTAGAGTCTAATAATGAAAAAATGAGCATTTGTTATTGAAATTGGTGTGTTCACTGTATGCATTTCCCACGTTTATGTTAGGCAATAAACAAGGATTTGACCTTTTTGTATTACAGGTGGGAATCATTTCTGCCCACAGACATTTTAGTGGTCTTGATTGCTTGAAATCAAAACTCGATTATTGCGTCTAGTTTATATACCTGTTCTTGAGGTCTAACACACGAATTCATTTTAAAATGTTTGTACCTTAATTGCTGTTATCAGTCAACTATAGTGAGAAGATATATAACGTTGTTACTTGATGGGGTTCAAATCTTTTGAGCTCAGTGTCGTCGAGCTCTCTCGTAAGAATTTCATCGTTGGGACGGAGCATTGGCCTCGCCTCTATTTATTTCGTAGGTGACATGTATATATTTCAGATTGTTATCTGGTACTCTTTGTATTTCACACGCACAAATCAAAAATAAATTTTATTTTTATAGAGTTGTTTCGAGGTTTATTGATTTGGTAGAGGTGTAATTTTCATAGTTATGAGTTTTTTTGTTATTAATATTTGTAGTTTTGGGTAGGATAAGTATAGAAACCCATTCGGTGATGTTGAGGTAGAGGGCTAGACTGCTGCGTCAGTTGTCCCAGGTTCGATACTGGGTCGAAGGGGTGTCACCCGGCTACAGATCGCCCATGTTTGCAGTGAGACAAAATGGGTACCCGAGACCCTATCATAGGCCGGGGAAAAGAGTTAGTAATAGTTGTCGGTGGATTAAGATAAGTACGGGACAAAACGACAGATGGGCATTTTGTACAATAAAATCTTCCCAGCTTACTGCACGCGTACAGGTTTTCCTTTGTAGGAGCTTATAGGAACCGCATTGGACCCTTCTATGGTCAGTCACGTTTTTGACGGTTCGATCATAAGTGTGTTGGAAATTTGGCGGGAGCGGCTTATTGCGTTGGACACACCAGTTCTCGTCTGATCACTGAAGTTAAGCAGCGCAATCCCATCTAGTATTAACATGAGTGGCCGCTTGGGAAAACTGGGTACCGCTAATACCCTAAAATCATCGCATTAGTGTAGTGTCTGTGCAGTCTCTGCATTAGAACTACGCAGTGGACGGGACGTTCATTGCCGTCTGATATTCATTTTTCATATCGTTATTCCCTCCGAGAGGAAGCAGCTCTTGAGGTTGTTCTAGAGAGGGGTTGGGAACTTGGTATTAGGAAATTACCGGCCAGCCTGATCTCTATAGGGCTTGTCCTGTTAATTCTATGGTCTTTTATTTTTTTAACTGAAAGCGTTTCAGGAGGTTAGTAGTAGACTTGTGCAAACTATTTCGAAGGGAAGGAATAGGCAACATCCCGATAAATAAATTGTGATGTTTAGTAATAAACGCATGATAAAGCAGGATATACTGATTTTTAATACTGTGTTCCTCAAGCACCTGTGACAACTGAAGCATCTACTACTATCTTTATTGTTCCTAGAAAAGGACAGGTTCCTGGTGTGGCAAACTAATCCCAGTTTTTCTTTCCGCGGTGTATCTAGCCACCTACACGAGTCCCTTTTACTGTATGTGGTGACATGAAACGACCGAGCAGCAGGCGAGATTTCAGGAATATTTAAAAATCATTGGCAGGAGAAATCCGTTTGCTAGTTGGCCTTTATTTGTGATGTTGTAAGGTTCTTTTGAAATAGCTTTTGACCCTTTCCATTGTCCTGAAAAGGGTAAGCATAATAGTACTCGTAAATTCCTTATAATGAAAGTCCTGGAAATTCAATGTCTGACCTCTTGACCATCGTGTGGAATAGATAACTTGGTGTTGACATCCTTCACCTGCATCGTTTCTTAATTGAAGGTAGTTATTAAAAATTGTTATTTTAATCAAAAAAGAGAGTAAATAACCGGTTAATGTTTGTTGTGTGGTAATTTCTATATCATATTAGGAAGTATTAGATGAGAGCACGGAATTTGAGGGAAGTAAGTGTGGATTTTATTCCTTGGACTTGAGTTAATATACTGTCTTTGATTCGGCGCCATGTTTAATTAAATATACGTAGTGTGAAAAGGTTTTGCATTGTTTTCAACTCCTCCTTAATTTCCTGTTATAATAAATTTGGAAAATTTCGTAGTAAACTCGTTTTTATCTAAACGTTGAATGTATTCACTAGGGCGTAGTCAGATTGCGAAGAGTTTATTTAAAAAAAATTACAAGCTACTACTACTACTATTATAAGAGGAATGTCTGTGTGCTTAGGGATGTCTATCTCCACTCCTCCTTTTTCTTGAAATCCCTGTTCTTCCTGAAGCTGGGATGAGCAACTTTCTGCATAATAGGTACCTGTCAGAAGTTTGTGTGTTTTTGGGTCTGGTTTGTATGATTGCTAAAAGTCCAAAGTTACGTGATGATTACTTTCACTAGACTTGAGGCGGTTGTAGTGTTGGAGAGCGAGTCATGTTTATTTGGTCGTAGCGGTCATTGGGATAACGAGATGGTCAAGACAGGATTTTTGCAATGTGGCATCAGTTACGCAATCAAGTGTTGGAAAGGGTTGCACTTGATTGGGCTTAAATTCACAGCTGTATTTGAGGAACATTTCAATGTTTCTTAATAATTTTAGACTTATTTTTTGTTGTTGTTAATAATAATAATAATAATAATGGCAGAGCTCAGAAGTTGGCTTTCATTAGTGTCTGAGGTGGGGTTTCAGAGCGAGATTGAAAAAGAGGGAACAAGAGAAGGGATGGTTGGCTACTACTAGAGAACCATAGTTGATTGACCCCCTTAAAACCTAGTTTGACATTAAAGTTGTATCTTGTTGGCAATTTTATTTTCTTTCTTTTCATTCTGAGCGGGAGAAGAAAGGAGGTGTGGAAGATGTGTTGAAAGTGAGGTGGACGACTTTATTTGGTTGTCGTTTTTAATATTTACCTTCTCTTGCTCCTCTTTTTCGCTCTCTCTCCCTCCATCTCTTTCTGCTACTTTTAAACAAGGTGCGGAATGTTTGTTTGAAGTTTAAATTTATGGACGGCCCTTTAAATTGGTCACATTATTGAGCTAAGAGAGAGATAGATTTATGGCTTCCGACTGAAAACTGTTTGACTAATATCTCCTATACTTGACTTTTAGCTATGGGGCGATGATGATGATGATGATAATATGATGCTATCTCTCCACTTGTGTCCCACACTCGTCATCCTCCTCTCCCCCCTTCTCTGTCTGTCGTACATTCAAATTAGTAAATAACCAATTGAGGAGGCTCTCCAATGCGATTTTAAGTTTTAAGTTTAAATTTTAAACAGAGCTGCGTTCATCCTAATTATAGTACTTTATAATGTTTGTAATAATTTAGTGATGAAGAATGCACTGGTCGTGGTGGTAAGAGTGGGGCATTGTGATGATGGGGGGATCTGCTTCTTGCTTGGACATAAGGCTCGCGACTGCAGTCTACAGACGGCGCCAGTTCAATATTACAATTTGCCATCTAAGTTTGGACATCCTTTCTGTCTTAATGGAGATGATTTGTTGCTTATTAAGCTATTACGTTGTCTGAAATACGACCTCAGGGACTTGTTTATTAATTCCGCATTGTTAATTTTATAGCGAGCGTGGTCATGTTAAACACCACTGTTCTAGTCTTTTACGCGGTTATCTTTTAAAATAATGAAGTCAAGTTATGTATTCGTTGTTCCCGTCTCTGTTTTAAAGATCGTCCCGTGTAAGAGGGCTAGGGGTGTAAGGTAGGGTTGAAAGGTCTGCTGCTACTTCTACTGCTACTATGGAAATTTAAATATCTTTGTTGTTGATTGAGTTAGTAACTATGAAGGATGGAATGAAGAAAGTGTTCAAAAGAGGGACCATTTTTTTTTCGTGAATCCAAAATTAAATGTTTGTAAAATAGTTTTTGATTACTAGTTCAGTGTCCTGTTTACTTTTGCTGTTTTATAGTGGACGTGTACACATCTTTTCCCTCTCTCACTCTCTTTTATCAACATCTAACCTGACTTTCCCCTTTTCCCATTTCGCCTGCTTTCTCTCTCGTTCCTACCCCCCTCTCTCTCTCCCTCTCCCCGGGCTTTCGTTTTACCTCTGTCTCTTTCTCCTCTTCACTAGTTTTGCTACTTCAAACATACAGTATGTCAAAGTAGAAATGACCGGAATTTCCAGTATATAATTTATAGTGGATATTTTGCCTCCAAAACATATGACACACTCTTATTTGGGGATTTAGCAATTTTGTATGATTCTTGATCAATATTCAACACCCGCCTCGGTGGCGCATTGGGTAGTAGGCTTGGTAACTGCGTCAGTAACTAGGTTCGATACTGGGCCGAAGTGGGTGGTTGGCTTCTTTCGGGCGAGAGAGAGGCCGCGAGTGAACCTTCTTTTGGTGAGAAGTAAAACCGAGGTCCCGTGCGGTGTACGATGGCATTTCTACGCAAGATGAGGCAAACTTTCCAAGTGTTGGAGCTCGCCCCCCCCTGGCATCGGTGGAATCCCCCAAGGAGCAGTAGACCGACGATAAATAAGCATAGGAGTTGCAGCTTTGGTCGGCAACCGGCTGTGGAAAAGCACTGTCCCGCAGAGGGATTGTTGTTGTTTGTTGGTGTTTTAGGGCTCTTCAACAACAAGGTCATTAGAATCCCGTCCACAACATAGTTCTTATGCAGAGACTGCGCAGACACTACACTAATGCGACGATTTTAGGGTATTAGTGTTGCATGGCAATGGCCCTCAAGCCTCATGCCCATAGCCATGTTAACAGTTGACGTTTAAACAATAATATCGAGACTTACATAACTGTTAGTTCTGCTGGACTGATCAAACGACTCATTAGAGAGTTAGTGGTGAACGTCGACGATGACGATACGAACGATACGAGGTCAAATGAGGCAAATGCGCAAGCTCAATTGCTGGTCTGCTTTTCGTGAGCATGCACAGTTGCCTCATTTGACCTCGTATCGTTCGTTTCGTCTTCGTCGACGTTCACCACTAACTCTCTATTAACAGACTGACTTCACAGATCGACTCTAACAGCGACTGTTTGACTCTGGTCTTCTAACAGCAAGTGACCTTTGTCATAATGATTATGCAACAATTTAAAGTATGCAATCACATGACTTGAAATATGCAAAAACGTAACAATTAGCGGTGCCCAGGTTTCCCATACGGCCACCCATGTCAGTACTAGCTGGGGTTGCGCTGCTTAACTTCAGTGATCAGACGATAACTGGTGTGTCCTACGCCTTTCGCCGCTCCCATTCAGAAGGACAAGATGCGTCCTCGACCCTGCCATAAGCGGGAAAAGGGTTAGGAGTTGATTGATTAATAGTCAGAAATATTTTTTCTTCGTATATTGATGCTACAAGTTCGTTGTCGTTCAGTTCTAGCGATTTGGAATTATTGAAATGAATTTCTGTGAAGAATGGCAACATATTTTGCCTCAATTTCTTTGCGCATCTGCCTGCATTCATCCATCTAGGACTGACTGTCCCGTATAAAGAATTGTGTATGTGTGTTTTCACATTGAAATGAAGCATTGTTTAACTTGTTTTGGGGCATTAGGTTACTCTTTGCAACGGTATTATTATTCTTAGCATGTTAGAAAAATCGGTGGTGATGTTATTGGCCCATGTTTGTAGAGTGACCATGCTTTGGATGAATTTTAGTCTCTTCTCTCTCGCAGTTCTTCTTCCGATGTTCTTTCCCTTTACTCCAAGGTCATACTTAAGATGGAGTGGTTTGATATGTTAGGGTTCAATCACCCGAATCTCTTTCTCTCTCTGACGAATATTTTGGCACTGTGAAGTTGAGCTGGACTTGGAGCAGGAATGGAGGAAGAGGTGGAGGGGATTGCCCTGGCGCCGAGCGTCATAAAGTAGTATCATGCTTGATTCGTTGCTGGGCCAACTTGATTCTTTGTTGTAAACGATTATCACTAGACGGGATAGGGGGTGTTTTTTGTCAATTGCTCTGCCATCCGTCAAGGATACTTAATCATGCCCTACGTGAGCCTATGTTTTATCAGATAGCTGCCCAGCCAACTGAAGTAAACTAATGAATTACTAAGTTACAGTGCCGTAACGGGTGTATGAGGCGCCTGTGGCAAGTGTCTAACTTTCGCTTGCCCGTAACCCAATAATGACAAACAACTTAAACATTTTGCGCCCCAAACCCAGTTGCGCCCGTGGCGGCCGCCTTCTTCGCCACGCCCTCGTTACGACCCTGCTAGGTTATGCCCATTTTTTTTTCTCAAACGTTATTTACTGAAGGACAGATGGATCATCAAGTGACCAATAGTTGGGATGGAAACACTTAAGAAGTGGTCCACTCTTGGGATGAACGCGGAAAGTGGACCCCACCGAGGAGTAGTAGTAGGTGGTTGTGAGGTGAACCTCATCAACCCTGAGCGACGCACTTTAGCCGCGTCAGCAAGGTCCAAATGTTACCTTTTTTTTCTGGAGGAAGCGCAATAAGTGTCCTAACTTCACACGTGGTTACTGTACTACCATCACCAAGTGGTTTCAGAGTTGCTCTTACTGTCTGATGTTCCCTTGTTGGAGAGCCTTTTTCGACCGTACTACTCCGGACTTCCTAGAGTCGCGAATTGCGTTGGACACACCAGTTCTCATCTGATCACTGAAGTTAAGCAATGTAACCCCAGCTAGTACTAACATGGGTGGCCGTTTGGGAAAACTCGGTACCGCTAATACCCACAAATCGTCACATCTGCATTAGAACTACGCATTGGACGGGGCTCTAATGACCTTGTAGTTGAAGGGCCCTAAAACACCAACAAACATCCGGACTTCCTAACCCGTTTTTTTTCCAGAGTGAGAATTTATTTGTTGAATCATGGTTTGACGTTAGTGCTATTTAAAGATTGTTATTTGTAGCTTTCATTTTATTAATCAAATTTTAATTTCTGTGAAAATGAATGAAGCCTTATAGCGAGCGGCATCTGGGATTTCCGACAGCCATCTGCCTCTGCACAAATTCGTGTTTTTTTTTTAATTAGCTCTACGTCGATATAGTTGACTTTGACTCGATTGTAGCAATAAAAATTAATGGTGAGAAGTTCCTGACTAGTAGTTGGGGGCATGAATAATAATGGTTTTGTTGGAAAGGATGATGCTCAATTAATTATCATAAATTTTAAGAGTATATATTTACCAGAGCATGGATAGCTACAATTATTGTTTGTGTGGTTCAGTGATGAGCTTCCTTAACTCTAACACATACTTGAAACATTGATAAACTTGGACAATATATTTTGAAATTTTGCGGGGAGGGGGGATATTATTGACTTGGTGGCTCAGTTGGTTACGTACGTTCCTGACTCGTGAGTCGATGGTCACAGGGTCGATTCTGTTGGCTGAAAGCGATGCATTCTTTCTTGTGAGAAGAAAGCCCAATGTGCCCCCTTTCCGCTGACGAGAAGTAAATCCGTTATCCCATCTAGGGTGGATGATGTCACCTACAACGTAACAGAACCCCTTGGGTGTAGTTATCGTTTAGATCTCGTGGTTTTTTTGTTGGTGTTGCGTTAGATCTCGTGTTTGTTCGTTTGTTGGTGTTTTAAGGCCCGTCAACTTCAAGGTCATTAGAGCCCCGCCCATAGTGTAGTTCTGATGCAGGGACTGCACAGACACTACACTAATGCGACGATTTTTGGATACTAGTGGCACCCAGTTTTCCCAAGCGGCCAGCCATGTCAGTACTAACAGGGGTTGCGTTGCTTAATTTCAGTGATCAGACGAGAACTGGTGTGTCCAACGTAATTTGCCGCTCCCTAGATCTCGTGGTGTGTACCATAAGATTGGGAACCGAGCTATCGTCCAACTATGTGCCTTTCTGTTTTTCGGCCCCAATAGGTGGGGGATGTTAAGAATGAGTAGAGTGGAGGGGTGAATGACGCCCATCCAGGTATTGTTTTTTGTTTGGCATGCAAAATATACCTGTAAGAAGAGTTTGTGAAGATGAAATTGAAGTCATACTGACGTCATTCTGGATTCAACTCCAGTGATAATGCTGATGAATGTTTTGCTCTGGTAATTACGGGCCATCGAAACCGGTATTTTTTGTGCATGTGGTCGTATATATATATTTATCTCATCTTATTGATACATGACATTGGATGAAAATTGCGGGACAAAATAGGTGTATATTTCAAACCTCTTTTATATATAAAAAGCTGGTTGTAAATTAGTCAATTTTAGCAAACGTCGTTGTGAGAGAATGTCCATTTGATAAACCGGTTAACGACTGCTAAGCAATCGTTGTTGTTGTTGTTGTATTTCGAAAGTCAAAGTTTTAAAATGTCCGTTGGTAATGTGTTGTTAGTTCTTTTGTTTAGGTATTCATGTTAAAAGACTTAGAAATGTATAAAATGAACTAGACACATAGATTTGCCACGTAGCAATTGAAATTTTATGACTCCACATACCGTGAGAAAAACAACGTGATGCATATATTTGCTAAGTTTATGATGCGGCTGAATTTCGCAAATGCCTTTTGGCTGTGTTCAACTTACTCTTGTAACGCTTTTAGCCCTTAACACTGTGGAAAAAAAAATTGAGGGCAGGTAACGTCAAAGGTTATATACTGTTGTATTTTACACGTTGAAAAATTATTTCGCCGCCGACCTCTGTAATAGTAGTAGTTCACAATGGCAGATTGAGCAGATTGCAGGTTCGTCCCTGGTTAGAGGTCGCGATGGTAAGAAGAGAAGAATCCTATAATGGGTGTTACATCGGATAGGAAGCGAAATCCGTGGTTGTTATGCGTGCTTGGTAAAGGTATATCACCTATCATCTGCCTGTCCTGATCCTGGTGCAGTTGAAATCGGTTTGGACACACCAGTTCTCGTGAGATCACTGAAGTTAAGCAGCGCAAGCCCACGTTAGTACCAACATGGGTGGTTAGTAAAGAACGTTGGGTGCTGCAAAATTTCCCCTCTCCTTCGTCCTCAACACCTACCTCCTCATCTCCTGCGAGCAGGGTTCGCTTACTCCTCGACCCTTGAAATTAATCCGGTAATCCAGTAATACAGGCTGCCTGCATACAACTGTTGCATGCAGTGCACCGCCATCATCTTTGATATCTTGTCGCTGCTATGTGGTGGACAGAGATCTGTACGAGAGAAAGGTTTAAGGCGCAATTATTAATAAAAAAAACCTTTCGAGGGCTGAAAACTTGCAAAATGTAAGGAGGCTGGTCAGTTGTTTTCGGACATGGTGCTTTTGACGGTTTTGTTTGTTTGTGTTTTAGGGCCTTTCAACTACAAAGGTCATTAGAGCCCCGTCCACAGCATAGTTCTTATGCAGAGACTGCACAGACACCACACTAATGCGACGATTTTTGGGTATTAGCAGTACCCAGTTTCCCCAAGCGGCCACCCATGTCAGTACTAGCTGGGATTGCGCTGCTTAAGCTTTTGACGGTAGTGAAATTGTAATCGAAAGGGAATAGTTGAGGATTTAACCATAAATAAAAGTTGTTAATAAGTTAAATACCGTATATTATATTGGCCGGCAATCCTCGACCTCTTCTTTCGTTAACGGAATATTTGTCACCACCTCCATCGTTTATGACTTGATTATCAGATCAACCCTAACATTTGGTTGTCAGCAGCTTTACGATGGTTGCATTGAAAGACACCTGTCCATTTAGAGAGAGAAAGGTGTGATGGCTTAGGGGATGAACACCTTTCTTACTTTCCGTACGAGTAAGAGAGATGTGTAATTTCTTTTTATAATGGGGGGGGGGGGTTGTTAGGTCACTAAGAAGAGGTGAGGTGAGCATGTGATTCATCCATTGTCCAGTTTTAAATAAAGAACATTACTCTACTCTTCAGACTTTATGGTTCGGGGAAGGGAAGGAGGAAGAGGCGGCGCCTGTATTAAGTCCATGTCCAAAATCTGTTTGTGGAGGAAATTTCAAGAAAAGGTTGCAAAAGATTGCAGTTGCTTGTTGCATTTTAATCTCGTAGTAAGGAAGGATGCTAAATGCCAATCCCACTCTTCCTCTTCTTATTTGACACTATTTAAATAATAATTGTCAAATTATGAATTTCGTTTGAGACCCGTGGAATGTTAAAAAAAAGGTGAGAATTTTGTAAATGGTCATTGCTACCTGGTTTTCTTTTCAAGTTTTTTTTATACTGTATTATTAAATCACCGAATTACGCCGTGTTGATATAATTTTCTGGATAATATACGAAGATTATTAACCTGGATTTTATCACAAGAAAGTTTAAGAGAAACTCTTCAAAAATTTTTCAAGAATTTTCCCCCCTTCTCACTCGCTCTTCAAATAAAAATTGTTCGTTCAGTATATTGTTTCCACCGGAATTCCTCATACTAGGTATCAACATCTAGGTAGCAAAAATGAATTATCGCTTGAAATTTTTATGATGAAACACTCTCGCTACATAAAAGATGCGTCGAATTAATTTGTAATTATCACTACAGGGAGTAAAAATATTATGACTTTCACAGGGATTCTTGCTACTGCCGACTTGTAACCCAAAAAATATGGAAGCTTGTTAACCTAGAATTATGATTATTAAAAGCTAATTTGTGGCATTGATCGACCTCACCCCCCTTATATAGGGCTTATTTCAGCAATAAACGTAATTACACTAGCATTTTTTTTAAAGATTATGTGTTTTTCGTGTGTATTAAATAAAATGTATTTCGTCGTCTTAATATTTTCTTAGAAGTCATTTCTGCTGGCTGTTCAGTGAAATTTTTTTGAATAACTTTCGAACTGTTAGTATTTTTGCAAGCCATTTTTTAGCCTTTGTTTCTGGTAGTGGTAATAAATAAAACTAAATTAGTACGTTGTCTGATAGTGTAAAGTCAATGTCTTAATCAGGAGTGATTATATTGTCGTACAATTTTCGTCTTAAGCCTACCAGGACTATCACTTGTTGGATCAACGTCGTAATAATGTTTAGGCTAGAAACAGGTGGCCTGATTGGAGCACCGGGACTTCTCCCGGAGCCTTCGGGAAACAGTAAACCTTGTAACTACAGTTCCAGTGGCAGCAGATAGCTGACGAGAGCGCTGCGTGACTGTAGCAGTCTTCTGGCGCCTTGATGAAAGTGCTGAATACCGATCCTCATTGGCTGTTGTGGCTCTTTGGCACCCTTGCCCAGGCGATCTGGATATGGATCCAAACTCTTGAAACTTTCCGGAAGCGGCGAATTGCGTTGGACACAACAGTTCTCGTCTGATCACTGAAGTTAAGCAACGCAACCCCAGTTAGTACTGACGTGGGTGGCCGCTTGGGAATACTGAGTACTGGTAATACCCAAAAATCGTCGCATTAGTGTAGTGTCTGAGCAGTCTTTGCATTAGAACTACGCAGTGGACGGGGCTCTAATGACCTTGTAGTATACCGGCCCTAAAACACCAACAAACAACAACAATTAGCATTATTATAATATGAAGACATAATTTCCAGTTCTGAGTTCAGTATTTTTGGGAAATTTTAGTAAATGTCTTTATTCTCTTAATTTTTGAACATCCCGTCTCGGTGGTGCAGGGGATAGCGAGGTTCTTCCGGGGAAGTGAGATACCCCGAGTGCCCTTTTCTTTGGATGAGAAGTAAAATCGAGGTCGCGTGTGGTGTACGATGTCATTTGCACGTAACAAAACCCTCACCGCTATGCAGTGGGTAGGTGAGGCAAACTTTCCGGTGTAGGAGGTCGCCTCTTGTCGTCGATGGTATTCCCCAGCGAACAGTAGACCTAGGATAAATAAGTATAGGGGTTGAAGCGTTGGTCGGCAACCGGTTGCGGAAAAACACTGTGCAATATATCACCCTTGTGTCGATTCAGAGGAACATGATGGGTACTCGGCCCTACCATAGGCGGGATAAGGGTTAGGAGTTGTTTTTCTTTTCTTAACTTTAAACACCAATATAGTTGCTTTTTTTTTGTTCGCCGATGTACGCATTTTCTTGGTGTACTGAAAGAGGTTTTTACGTTTTAAAATTGACATAAAGTGACCTAACGATTACGGTATGAGAAAAAGAGTTTGAATTTCAGATCGCCGACTTCCTCCCATCTTTAAAGATTTATCTTCTTCTCATTCATGTGGAAAAAACCTGTGGATGGGAAAGAGTTTTTTTCCTCTTGGGAAACCACCTGTGCTCTTTCAGGCCAACCTGTTAGGTATTGGAAGAGAAATTTGGTGAAAGCCTTCAATTGATATTGACTTTTAACTACTTCATTTATGTCAAATGAAATTCAATGGTGAATTGTAAGTAAAATGAAAACAGTGGGCGTCAGAAGATGAGTATCTCGCGCTTTAGAAAACTACCTTGAAATTTATATTCATTTTGCTTCATTGTAAGGTGCTTTAAAAGGACCACGTGATAGCAGCACTTCATTCGTCTTGTATTGGATCCGTTAAAAATCAATATTTGGGCGACACTGATGGGTATCCCTTTGTATTGGCATTTGTGTGTGCGTTGTTTCGATAAGCAGTGCATTGCTTAGTAGATCTTTTGAAAATAATTTTTATACGCATCATCATCATCATCATTATCTTAAAAATTAATTTTTGCATATGTATTTGTCTTAAAGTTGATTTATTTCTGTGACTGCCTGTGCCCTTTTATCTTTTGTCATTTTTCTGAAAGGTTAATTATTGAAATAAAAAGGAGATAAAGGAAGATAGATGATAAAAGTGCGGATTTAATAAAATGGAGGAAAAAAAGAGGTTTTTTTGAACATATACTTGTGCCCATTTCTTGATGGATGAGGGGAAAGTGGCGGGTCCTACATTTGAGGGGTAAATTCGTAAATTATGAGAAGAAAAGGCCCCCTCCTCCCTTATATTGAAATTGAAGTCTGTGTTTTCT
Organism: Trigoniulus corallinus; assembly: GCA_013389805.1. Classification (NCBI taxonomy): domain Eukaryota; kingdom Metazoa; phylum Arthropoda; class Diplopoda; order Spirobolida; family Trigoniulidae; genus Trigoniulus; species Trigoniulus corallinus. The sequence continues at coordinate 30,816,778 of JAAFCE010008833.1, read as the reverse complement.
CTCCTTTTCAAGTAATTATTTGTGTTGAATGAGCCTGTCACCGTAGTTGGTAGCTGTCTGAATGTTAGGAGGAGTTTCTGCAGAAGTGATTTTTGGTGGTGGTGGTTGTTCCTTCAAGGTTTCTTTCTTTCAAATCCTAAGAGATTGACCTTAGGGCGTAGTTTAGTCTCTTCATGACTTATTTGGCGTTACTTTCTCGAAAAATAATACATGTATACTGCGTCGAACTGGGATACTACTACTATTATTACTAATTTGTGGAGTATAACAATTTCTGTTGTCTTCCTTCCCCCCTTATCCCCATAATTTAGTCATGATTTGTGATTTCTTTATACACGCATTTTAATGTTATATAAAATATTGGAAAAAAAAGTTGATTTAACTCCTTGTGTAGTGTGTAGATAATGGCACACGCCCTCGTTTTACTAAGAACTCAAATAATTAGGCTGTCACCTTCACGATTTGAAGTAGTAAATTTGTTAAAAATGTCTTTAAAAAAATAGAAAGCCGTTAACTTTTCATTAACCCTTCTACGTATTTTTTTTCGGCTTTGAAATTATTATTGCTTTCCTTCTCCGTGCTATCATCCTTGTGTATTAACTAAATTATTGTCGGAAATTGTTTTTTTCCTCCACTCAGTTGAATAGTTTTCAAGTTGGAAGCAGTCTTTTAAAAGTTTTAAATGTTTGGTAGAGGTGTAGGAGGAGGAGTGGAAGTTGAGGATTTTATTTTCAGTAGTTGATGAACTGGCTTTGCTTGCTTGCTGCTGTATCTCTGGTAAAAAATGTAAGAAAAAAACCTTTAAATTTATTTACATTTTCAGAAGACTGACTGACTGACTAGAAACGGTCGTGGATTTCTGAAGAAAATGTTTTTTTTTTTATTAGTTTTGAGATTTCACATGAAATTCATATTAAACGATCTTTTATCATTATTTCTGTTAAGAAAAAGGTCTTTGAAAGTGCGTTGAAGCATTGAGCATAGTCAAATTAATCATTTTTCCCCTTTGGGAGCTTTGCTTGTCTCTTTATTGGGTGGTAATTCGAGTTGAGGGTACATGGGTAAACTGTCATTTAAATTAATGCCATCAATGTCTTTTCTTGAGTCTGCTAAGGGAAATGTGATCCCACCCATGGTGACGATGGGTACAAGGAGAGGTGATCCCACCCATGGTGATGATGGGTACTGGGAGGTTCAGGCTAAGAGAAAGAGGATAAAAAACTGGACTCTTAAGAATCCAAAAAACGGATTTCAAAATGATTGAGGGTTTATGTGGCACTTATTTGTGTATAGTTAGAATGGGTCGCCCCACTCTTGGTTAGCCCTGTGTGATAATGTTAAGGTATTTCAGAAAGAGAAATTCAGAGAGATGAGAACAAGAAAGGGACAATCTTTTTTTTCGGGAGTGGGAGGGTTTTTTTGTTTGTATTTGCATAGGATTGATGGTGAAAATATGGTCCTGAGTGGAGGAGGATGACGGGTGTTGTTGGTAATAATACTATACAAGTTCGACCTTAAGGCCCTCCAGGTGGTCCACTTTAACCGATATCACGTTAACACATTGACGTGTTTGAAGGTGGGTTTTCTTCAAGACGTGTCTTATAGTTCCTTTAAAAAACGAGGAGAGAAAGAGGGAGGGGGATCTGTCTCTCTCTCTATGTGTTTCTTGAGAGAGAAATGGAATATATATCCGAATCCTGGGGATTTGTAATCGTTCGTCAAGGACATTGTCCTCTTTCCCCTCCTACGCCTCCTCCTCTTCATCGCGTCTTTTTGGACATCAAATAATGCAAACACGCAAATTGAGAGATTGAATGGATGGCTAAGAAGGAATCCAGTAAAGTAAATGAAACGTGGTAAGAGCTACTAGCTGTTGGTATTTTTTTTCTTGCAGTATGGGAAAAACTGGCTTAGTAGTTGGAAAAGAAAACCCTCGCGCAATATTTGTAGACTAAGATCAACTTTTGAAGAAATAAGGAGCTTTTGATGGTTTACCACTGTTGGAGGCGTTTTAATGTTAAATAAGATTGAAAAGTTGTCGGACTCTGAGGTATTTGTGCATGGTTTTCGGATCTGCTACTGCTACTAGAACTACTGTACTGTTACCTTTCAGTCTTAATTCTCTCGAAGGATTTTCATTCCCTCCGCTCACCTCTGGGCCCCTCTCCTCTCAGCCCTTTACAATGCCATTTGTTCTTTTGAATTGTATATAAATTGCAGGAATAGTTGGAATTTCGCATATTGTCGTTGTTGGTCGTTTTATTTTTTGATGGTATGTTCAGTATGAATGGCCTGAACTGGATTGGATTTAGTGGAAAATCTTCTTAGGGTTTTTGGAGGTAATAATAATAATGTTTGCGTTTAAGCTCGAAATCTTCCAAATAAATGGTACTAATACCCGCCCCATCCCCTTTAATTCCCGCTGTCTCATTGTTATACTAAAGATTTTTGACAACGTAATTATTATTAATTTTGGGCCATAGGTTCATTGGAATGTAAAAGAAATGGTTGTAGTTAGATGGCCCATATGGAGATGGCAACATATGGCTTATATCCGGTATAGGGCAATTTACCCACAGGTTAGCTAGACCCTTTTCTGAAAATTGGGAGCACAATTTAAAAGATATTTTTTGCCCATTCCCTTATAGATGGGAGAGGGCATTGGAATGAACGGAATAGCAGTTTCTGTCCTGAAGAGAAAATTACCCAATTCTTGGGTTGCAATTCAATGAGTTTCAGAATTCTTGAATGGAATAACTTATACCAAATGTATATTTCTAAATTTAGTAACGAGGTTGGGTAACATAATTGACACTCAGTCATTTTAGTTGAATAGCACAGAATGGAAGTACGTTTGATGATCCTGTACTAAGGAGAAATATTTGTCCTTGATGTCCACTAGACCCACCTCGGTGGCGCAATGGGCTCCTTTCGGGCGAGAGTGAAGCCCCGGGTGCGCCTTCCTTCGGGTGAGAAGTAAAACCGAGGTCTATTGTGGTGTACAATGGCATTTACACGTAAAAGAACCCTCTTTACTATAAAACGGTTAGATGAGGCAAAATTCCCAGGTGTAGAAGCTCACCCCTGGCATCGGTGGAGTGCCCCAACGAATAAGTAGACCGACGATAAATAAGCATAGGGGGTTGTAGCCTTGGTCGGCAGTCGGCTGCGGAAAAATCCCATCCGAATATATCACTTTTGTGTGCGTTCAGAGGGACAAGATGGGCAACCGACTCTACCAGGGAGGGGAAGGGAAGGTGAAAACCAAAGCGGACTTGGAAGCAGGTGGTTCAAAAGGACATGGTTACTTGCACGGTGGATGGCGGGGCCTGGTGGGGGATATGCGGAAGTGGAGGACCATGCCACAGGCGGGATAAGGGTGTGATGATGATAAATACCGTTCTAATGGGGACATTAATGAATGTTGAAGGAAATTCCATTCATTTCTTAAATTTTTTAACCTAAAAACGACTTGACTGAGATTCCAAAGGATGTCTTTGATTTTTGATTCTCACTTAGCACAATGACTGTTTTGCCTGATTGCTACTAAAATGCTGTCATTATTACAATCGAGTTCATTCATCATATAAGTATTTCATTTCTTTGTTACTTTAGTTCTGATCCTTTCATTCATTGTTTGCACCCCTTTTCTTCCACGCCTTCTTCCCAACTTGCACTTCGTTCGCTATGTGACCGTTGGCTACTATTAAATAATTTGTTGTCGATTATTGGGAATTGATCAGCACCGATCTTTGTACTGCATACACGCCCTTTAAATATTGGTTGGAAGTACTGTAGGTTGTACTGCGGGTCATGACGCTATTTGAGGTGAATGGGTACCTGGTGGGGAATAGGAGGAAATGGAGGATCCGCACTTGCAGACCCAATTCTACCGTAGGCTGGTGACAGATGCAATTACTGTGAGGATAATGTGAACGATGAATCTGTCTCGGTGACTCGATGAGTCATGATTGAAAGTTCGATTCTGGCCAAGGCTGATGACATTTATTCAATGACCTCGTGTGCTCTTGGTGCCAACGGGGCAAATCTCATTCTCGGCCCTGCCATAGGCCGGAAAGATGTTGTTAACGGTGCTCATTAGGAGAACAAGTTTATTACCAGGAGATTTCGGACAGATTTGGGATAATTTCTGTCCTACAATACTTAACTCAGACTAGGAGCCTCCAAGTCCCTGATCTCGGTAGATTTATTTCTTGATCTTTTAATTGATTATTTAACGCCGGGCTATCATTCTAGATAGGCCTACTTACCTACCTACTTAGACCAAGTATGCAAACTTCTGGACCCTGGTAATTTAGTTGATTTTATCTCGTTTTCCGCGTAAAGAGCGCTCTTTTACATCTGAATACCATTGCGCAAACAGGGCAGGGTCGAAGACGTCCTGAATTGAAGCCTACATTCCATAGGCTCAAGAGTTATGATAACGTTTTGGTCAAAATTCGCGAAAAATAAGGATTGAGTAATGTGCACAAGGTGGCACGGGACACAAGTTGAAAAGATGGGGCATAAGCTTGTGCCTTCGCTTTCGAGAAAGACACCTTACAACTCTTGTCGATGTTTTTTGTAAGAACTCCCATTTATTGGATGGTTGTGGTATTTTGTGGTTGCAGTTTGTACCACCGGTGTGCGTGTCTCTTGAATTTATCACTTTTTGAAACGAGAAGTAAGAAAAAAGACGATAGTGGGATAACGTAAAGAAAGTTGTGAAGAAAGAGAGAGAGAAAGAAGAGGGGAAAAAAGATGTCAGACAAGATTTCCTTAGGAGTAAGAAGGAGAGGACGTTAGGAGTGAAGTGGTGTTGAAGTGTAGGGAAAGGGAACGGGTGTAAGTAAGATTTTTTTTTTAGAGGACGTTTTTGTGTTTAGGAGTTGGGTAGTAAAATTTTGCGTGTGGTAGTGACAGTAGGTTGGCCATTGTCGTTGTGACATCTCTGTAACAATAGGATAATGGTCCTGGGTATTCACCGTGAGCCTTCATCTAGATTTACCACTGTCCATCCATTTGGTGTATGACGTGTTTGGTGCTATTGACATTGAGTAACGCGCACTCTAAAATAGCTAGCACCACAATAGGGCGATGGCGATTGAAATTCGTTCAGGCTGAATAGGGTGCATAAGGGGGAGGGTCGTGTTTTGGATAGTATTCACGACAAATGTCTACTTCTTTTTGTTTCTGGTCAGCCACTGGAAAATTGAGACAATTACCTACTGATATAACAATTTTCTGTCTTCCTCGTCGTACAGGTGCTGTAGGGATTAATTCAAGGTGTGCGGACTTCACCTCCCTCTTTCTCTTATGTTTTTCTTGACTTCTCAATTAAGGGTTTACGTTTCTTTTCTTAATAACAAGTAAATCTGAATAGTAAGAAGTAGAGTTATCAAGAGAAAAAAATCCCTCGTCTTTTTGGGAGTGGGGTACATACATTGTAGTCAGAATGTTGACATTTGATGAGAGTGACCCTTTAAAAATCTTTTAAGATTAGTAGGCCATCATTTGTTACTCTTGCAGATTTACTTTGTGATTTATTTTAAAACTATATCCCTAGGATTTGGGATGGTTTCTATAATTAGTAATTAATGTGACCATTGTACGGGAGAAGGAGGACGAGAAGGAAGAGGGGGGGGGGCGACCCTGTCGTCAATGTGAATTATATGTTACCTGGCAGGAGCGAGGCAATGGTATATACTTGAGAACAAAGGCCTTTCTGGGATAATCCTTTTGAAACTCATTGACTTTAAATATAAATTATTTTTTTTTCGTAAAATAAAAAATGATATGCAGTAATTTATTTCTCGTTTGGGATGTGTGGTATTTATATTTGTATTTTGTAGATATTTTTATGGCTGTCTGTAGTACATTATAATCACATAACTATAGGTTTCACGTCATGTTGTAACAGTCTTGCTGATGATATATTATCCACATCCATTAAATTGATCACTATAAAAAAGCAGGAGCAATTTGCTTAATCTTTTTTTGTTGTTGGTTTTTTTTTTCATTCTTGAGTCAAGGGTCATATACGAATTTCATTTGAGGTGAGGAGGGAGGAGGGTTACAGAGTTATTTAATGATGGTACATGTCTAGCAATGCGAATCGAGCTCTCCACCTATGAAATGTTATAGAAATAGCATGGAGGGAGGTAAGTAGATGCCCTTGTGTAACGCTGTGACTTTTTCTGGTCATCAGCGTGTCAAAGGGGGCAAATAGTAATTGTCCAGAGCCTCTTTTAAGGATGATTCGACTGTCAAATCTTTCTAAAGGCTTTGTACATACATTTTTGCATGTTTCATATTTGAGGAGGATGTTAGTCCTCCATGTTAGACCCATGTTCCCGCAATGTCATAAAGGTGCAAATCTCGGCTCCCATGCAGATAATGATCGAATGTCTTCTATGCGGTAGACTGGCATCCCCCACAGACAATCCGTCCAATATTCCTCCTGGTTCCAAACGCCTGGTTGGGATGCCTCCAGTCAGAGCAGTTTCAGCAAGGGGGCGGCTAATCTTAGATTGTGTGGGGTGGACGGGGATCTGGTGGGAGATAGGCGGGAGTGGAGGGCCAGAACCTGCAGACCCGACCCTGCCACTGGCGGAATAAGGGGATGATGATGATGGAGGTAAGGAGAGGTAGTGATGGTGTTTGTTGGGTCACTTGAACGATTTATATTCCATAATAATAATTAAGTGTCCATCTTCTTGATGGCTAACTGGGGTTTTCAGTAAGATGAAGAAGGGTTCAATGCCTGGATGACCCGATATGAGAACGTCGATCAACACCTTACTCTAATCGAACTTTAGAAAATGCATCTTTCCTTCTTATGGTCGTCACTGGTCTGAGTTGGACCAGGGAATTTCTTCCATTTTAGCCCCCCGTTTTAGCCTTTCATATTAGCCCTCCGGTGAAAGCTGCCCCCATGTTTGTTGTTGGTATCACTTTTGGACTCTTTGAAGAGGTCTATTGTGCCCAAACCGAATGACACAATAAAATGATTGGAAAATGGGATGTGGTAACAATAGTGTAATAAATCAGCTATAAAAGTTCTCGTTTATTCTTCTCCTTTTCCCCTTTTGTCCTATTACCAGGATGCAAAGTTTTTCTTTAAAAACATACCAACTTTTAAAGATTGAACTGATAATTTATTTATTCATTAACCCTTAGTAAAGTTTTTATTTCTTCAGCTCTAGTGAGTCGCCCTCCCTGCCTTTGACTGTGTCTTCTTGGAAAGTTCTTATCAATTTTAATTTGCCTGTTTAGTGTAACGTCAATTTCTGGAATCATTTCTTAATGGAGTGAATTAAAAGCAAAGCTCGTCGCCGAACTTAATGGTTTTTTTGTTCATTTGCCGTATCAAAAAAGAAAAAAACACAAAGGGAAAGATTGATCTGAATAACTAAATTGTGCTGAATATAGTTAGCTGTATATCTACAGTATATATATCGTATAATTAATTATTTCATTGTTGTAACAATGATCGCATAGCAAGTATGGCAATCAAGCGCTGTTTTTGAGTTTCTCGTCGTGATACAGGCAAATAATGATAGCAGTGCGTGCTTTATAGGTGACTATAGGTTTTTTTTATGCCTTTTTAAGAAGAGACATTGATTTGTTTTCATGAAATGGAGAGGAGTAAAAAATATTTATAAACACACAGTACTCACACATGCACACACCTATAGACTTTTTAAGAAACGTTAGTATCAAGTCTCTCTGTGTCTTTCGGCATTTACGTTTTTTATGAAGAGGTTTTTTTCTGCTCGTTTCCGTTTCATATATGGTGTAGTATCTACCGTTTTCATTAAAAATGTAAATGCTGTTAGTCTCAACGAGAGAGGTTGATTTGGATGCCAAAATTATTATTGATGGCTTAGTGTTGAACCAACATTTACAACGCATCGGGTTTGTACATGTCTTATCATGTCTTCCCATCCTCACCCCTCAACTTTTTTTTGTGTTGGTATTGTGTTTGTTTTCTATATATGTATATACTAAAGCTCTTAAAGCCAAGTTATTGTGTCTAAAAGAGGGATGTAATTTTTATATTAAGCGGTAAGCTATTTGTACTCCATTGAGAATTGATCTACTGTCTACCTTGATGTATATAAGCAAAAGACTCGTATAGTGAAGTGAAACGGTGATGGGATGAGGGATTTTGCCAGTGATCCTATTCCGTAAGTGGTTCAGATTACTCGTCGTCCTCTCCTCCTATTTCTCTCTCTCTCTCTCTCTCCTCCTTTTTATCCATTTTATTTCAAACTTATGTCTGCAGTAATGTAACGGAAATTGCAAGAGCGAGAAAGTGGCTGTTTGTACTCTTTTAAAAAATAGTAATTCGTTGCATCCGACTTGTGGGTTATTGAATTATGCTAGAGTTAAAACGTTGGAAAGGGATCAGCTACGAACAGTACATAAAATTCACTTTGTGCTAGATGGCTCTATGGTCTGACAATTGTCAGGTTATGTGCTATACTACGATATTGGTCTCTCTCTCTCTCTCTTTCCCCCTCTCCCTCTCGCGCTTCTCTTTCTGCTCTAGGTAATAAAAATCATACGGAGTATATCAAAGTTTTGCAGGCTACTTTTTTGATAGTTCTGAAAGATACTGACTGAATTATGAGGATTTCATTATATGAAGTGATTTTTAAATTGCTTTACGCGTTCCTTCACTCTTTAGGATTTGTGGACATTGGCAGTTACCATCGGGCATTCACGCTTGGGACTCAACTTCACTGTTTGTTGTTGTTTTAGGGCCCTTCAACTACAAGGTCATTAGAGCCCCGTCCACAGTGTAGTTCGTATGCAGAGACTGCACAGACACTACACAAATGCGACGATTTTTGGGTATTAGCATTACCCGGTTTTCCCAAGCGGCCACCTATGCCAGTACTAGCTGTGGTTGTGTTGCTTAACTTCAATGATCAGACGAGAACTGCTGTGTCCAACGCAATTCGCCGCTCCCCTCAACTTAAAGCAAGGCGCACTGTACATCTCTCTCCTTATTCAGAGGGGAAATCACTAGAGGTTAGTCAGGAGGTGAACCATCTCACTGGGATCTAAAGATTCATGCTTACTCGTACTCTGTTCCCGGGGTTGCAGTCTGTAACACCGTCTTACGCCCCTATTCATTGTGGAGATTATTTCGCTTAGGGAATTGTAGGAACTAAAGTAACTGCTTCTGGAAATGGAGAAGACGGCAATCATCAACAGGGCTCCAAAACGCTTAAAATCACAACTTAGGAAATAGGAATTGTAGAGATGATGTCGTAGCTCATCAAATTACTCAGGTTTTGATGCTTAACTCCCATCTCACAGGCCTCTGTGTGGGTGGTTAGTTTCAAGTTAGCGCTTAAAGAAGATTTGATTTAACTCTTTCCTTGTCTAACTTTGGTGGCAGAACCGAGATTCTATGGATTTCAGTGGTATAGTGTTGACTTGCATTTGGGAAATGGATGTCCTGTGTGTGGATACTTGACTGACGTCAATAACCTAGAAAGCTTGTTTGATGCTGTCATTTTGGTCAAAATGTTGGGCTTACGTATGTCTTGTAATCAATTTATTATTTTTTGGCAAGATAAAGTTAGTTTTGATATGTCAGATTGTGATATTTGGTCACTTCGATAACCTCATCTGTCAAACAAGTAACACACTTTACACTTAGTCATCTCCACATGTAGCTAATATCATACCTGACAGAACTAAGTTTGCTCTCTTTTCATATTTATTATCTCAAGGTGTTAATGTCTATATTTCTTTACTAGTGGAGATGATAGAAAACAGTCCCGTTTGTAAATACAGTATGTCCGAAGATGGAGGTTCCCCCAAGAACCGAGACATTTGTTTGTCTGTTTTCAAGAATAGAGCATTTCTACCTTGATTGGATCATTGACATACGGAAACGAACTCTATTCCGCCACTATCACACCGTAGTCAGTGTTAATTTGGTCATTCTTTGACAGGGCTGAGCTCTAGCCCCGTTGAAAATCCCCCCTCGTCTCAAATTATTGTCACCATCCGTTCTAGCTGTAGCAGTGTTATACAAGTGTTTGTTTGGGACAGAAGTGTGATATAAAATATACAGTTTGGATTTGTGTCACTCCTTTGATACTTAGTTATTTTTTTCTACCACTCCACCCCCTCCTGCCCCTCATTTGTGGTTGTTACTATGTCCTAAGTGTCGTCGCAGACGCATTTGGTTGCGTCGCAACCAGATTTTTGACATTTTGATCGCCATGCATGACCAGTAGTGACCCTGTTGATGAATCGTTTTTTTTTTACATATCACTTTTAAAAAATTTTATTCATATCCTTTCTTCCCCTCTCTCTAGCTTCCCCCCTCCTTCTCCCCTGACTTTGTGCGTATGCACTTGGACATCTTAGTAAGTTCAATGTTCCCGTTTGTTTGTGGCTGTCAGTCTTGAAATGTATGAAGAAAAAACCGTAGTGTTTACATATACATATTTTTTATTGGGTGCTTACTTTGTTGAATCATTGAATGGGTCATAGGTCAGTGGTATTTTCAGCTACGTGGGGTGAGTGGCATGTTGACTGAATTATTAAACATTCTGGGATATCTAGCCTAGCAGCCTTATATGCTAGCATCGGGTTGGGGTGTATGTCGTATATATTTATTTCCTCTTATAATTTTACTTTATTTTTTTTTTTGATACGTGTGGGTGTCAGTGGTGTCTTTCTGTCATCGACAGGAGGTCACATGTGATGCCAGAATTCAACCCCGTTGTATTAAAAAGCTTAATCGAGAGTCTCCTCCAAAGTAACCAGAGGAGAAAATAAATGTTCTCATACTTCCTTCCCCTTGATTCAATGAACTAAAAATGTCATCTGGAATTGGTACAATTGACTGAGTCCATTGCAAATATGCCTTTATCAGTCATATCTTTAGATGTTTGTCCTGGACTTGCATAACTAACTGACATTAAACTTGTCTGAATATTTTTAAAATGTTTAACGAATTTGGATGTTTTATCTGAACCTTCATGACAGTTGACTGATAACCGTAGGCCTGACAAAACTAATAATGATGCTTCTTTTTCGATTTTTTTTATTGATTCACCCCCGTCCTTCCTCTCTCTCTCTCTCCCTCTCCCTGACAAGAGTGCTGTCAGATATAACGTTTTATCTCTTAAACTCCGTATCTTGTTAGCCGTTGCTGTTTGACAAGCATTTTCTCTTACCTGTGTTGATAATAGTTTGATGCCTCACTATGTATACTGTGTATAGTCAGTTTTTTTTAGGAAGCCAGATGGTGTGTTTGATAATAAGCTTGCTTGACATCAAAACTCGATTAATTGTCGACTTTAAAAAAAATAAAAAGAAGTAGAACTCTAAAGATATTAACAATGCGTCATAAAGATTTCGGACGATGAAGGTTAGGATTGCATGTCGGTAACAGGTAGCTACTAAAAGGATTGAGTCAATAGGTCAGTTGACAACAGTTCGCAAGTAGCCAAGACTTATAGTGTCGTTAATATGTGAAATTTGGTGCTGATCTTCGGACCAGAATGGTGTTGCCATATTCAGACATGTATGGTACGAGTGTTAGAAGACCACAGATCCATTTAAAGCGTCTATGTGGTGCACATTTCTGGGTTCATTTCCGGTCAAGAGCGGCCTTATCTGTTACTATACGGCATTTCTCATGAGCTTCAAGTGAGTAGGCAGTTGAATCCCTCCCCAAACAGATATCTTTTAAGTAAAGCGTAAAGTTTCCAAATGCAGACTGTCCTGCTTCAGAAAGTAAACGACGACAATCATGAACTTTCTTGGGAGTTGTGATGATGCTTAGCTTCCTTTCACGTATTTCATCATCACTAACCCTTTTCTGGTGGATGACCGTGCCGGGTGCCCATTTTTGTCCCTTTCGGGCACATGAACGATCTGTTAGATTTTGTTTGTTTCGTTGGTGTTTTAGGGCCCTTCAACTACAAGGTCATTAGAGCCCGTCCATGTTTAGTTCTAGTGGAGAGACTGCACTAATCATCATCATACCCTTATCCCGCTTGTGGCAGGGTTGGGTCTGCGGGTTCTAGCCCTCCACTCCCGTCTATCTCCCACCAGGTCCCTGCCCACCCAACACACTGCCATGTTCTTACGGACAACCTGGTCCCACATCTGCTACGGTCTCCCCCTGTCCCGGGCCCTACCGACCACCTGCATTCATAGGATGGACCTGACGAGCTCCTCTTCCCCTCTTCCCATGACGTGTCCTTACCACCTTAGCCTATTCTCCCTCATTTTTCGGCGATGTCCACTACCCCCAGGCTACCTCTAATACACTCATTTCTAATTCTATCAGCTCTCGACACGCCACTCGTGTACCGCAGCATTCGCATCTTGGCTACCCACTAATGCGACGATTTATTGGGTATCAGCAGTATCCAGTTTTCCCAAGCCGCCACCCATGTTAGTACTAGCTGGGCTTGCGTTGCTTAACGTCAGTGATAAGGCGAGAACTGGTGTGTCCAACGCAATAAGCCTCTTCCGATCTGTTGGATGTTAGTTTTACGCAGCCGGCTGACAACCTAATGGTGTAACTTCTGTGCTTATTATAATATCGGCTGGCTTTCTTAAAGTTACGCCCGGGTATTTAATCTGCCAAGTGATATAAAGCATGTTGGTAATGACACTGCTCAAATATGCTTGTGGCTAACAGTTAATCAACTGTTGACTAAACATAGCAGTTGACAAGCATTTGATTGCTCCTGTTGTTGAAACGCTTATTCAACATTGCTCAGTATTTCGCTGATTTTTGGTCATGGGGACAGGTGCACACGAACTTGTGTACCTTCATACAAGGCTCTATACATTATTCGCCTTACATGCTCACCTTTAATATGGCGTTGGGGAGTGAGTGTCGATCCTTAATCTGTGTAGTCCTAGTAGCCATAACAAGCCTGTTGGAACATGAAAAATGGAGGAAGGGCGAGAGTGCAGGTCCAGAACAGATAATAACCATAATACGAGTAATGATCTTTGTAGTAGCACCTGACAGGGGTCAGTGTAAGCGTCGTCTGTAAAGTACACTACTGTGACAATGACTTCTTTATTAAAAGCATCAGCGATTATCTGAATATGAAATCTATAGCTTGATAAACACACTAACCTGAATTATTACTTTATTTAATTCAATTTTCATGTAGAGCTATCATTGCCGCACCCCATATATACACCCCATAGTTGTTATCAATTAATGTGTTGCAATATTCATGCTCCAACATTAGAGGCACCATTGTTGCGCGAAAATGGTGAACTTTTATAGCACTGGTCTGAAATTCACTTTATTTGAGGGCCATATTGACAACAGTGGGTGGTGTCTTTCTGTCGTCTGTTTCTGCGGGCCGCATGCACTATGACCTGTGTAATAAGTGCTATGTGCATTTTTAAAATTTATGAAATACATTATAATGTATCTATAATTCTCAAAATTCTCAGCGGGCCACATATTTGAGATGGCTGTTTCATAGCATTATTTCGAGTGTCTACTTCTACCTAATCTCTAAAGTTTCCGTGGAGAATTTCAAGTTCATTTTCTTAGAAATCAAGGTAGATAAAACAAACATCGATATCTGGTCAGATCCCCGTGTGGTATATGGATTACTGGATTAATTTCATGGGTTGGGGAGTAAGCCAAGCAGCCATAACAGGATGAACCCTTAGGAGGCTGCTCACGGGAGATGAGGAGGTGGGTGTAGGGGACGTAGGAGAGGGGAAATTTGAAGCACCCAACGTTCTTTACCAACCACCCATGTTGGTACTAACGTGGGCTTGAGCTGCTTAACTTCAGTGATCTCACGAGAACTGGTGTGTCCAACGCAACGCATACGTTGTCACACTGACAAGGATGAACTCTTTCTACACGGAAAAATTTATAAATTGGCATTATAGATCCTTCCTCCTCAATTGAAGTGGTAGATGACCTTCAGTGCCGACAACTACTCTATCAGTATTTTGTTATGAAATTAATACATCCTTGGTTGGCATCTTAGTCACCCTCTTGGTGTCCAGGGTCGAAACTGGCGGATTCTAGTGCCTTCTTTCGTGCGCTTGAAGGAAATCGCAAGTTTGCCCTTTCTATCCGAAAAAATGTAAAAAAAATTGTAGATGTCGGTTAACCCTTTCCTTGGAGTCGGTAGAAAGCCTTTAGAGGAAAGCTGTCACCTCTCTTGCTGAGGAGAGAAAGCGCACTTTTATAAGAGGGATGACCATCACACTGGGTGGTACCGTGTGGCACCACACGTGGGGGTCCTGGGAGTGTTGAAGGCTCTGACAATTTTGTGATTACTTCTCTTAGGAAAATTGCTGTAGTATTCCCATTTGGGACACGCTCCTGAACGTTTGAAATTTGGATGAAAGGGTGGATGGGTAGACGATGGGTGTTGGGATTCTATCCATCTTTTTTTTATTTAATAGAGTATGGTGAACTCTAGTCGTCTCCGAATGAATTATCGTTTAAATAGTTGGCTGCTAAGTATTTCCTGTTCATTTCGCATTCATAATGTGGAGCGTTTTTAGCCACGCGAAGGATTCACGTTGGATTAACTCTGTAAAGCGGGGGTTATCAATGTGCTCTCTCACACCCTCGCTTGTTTTCCCAGTTTCTATTCGTCAGAAGAATCAATATGATGTCTAAACACGCGCAAATTAGGATCTTGGGGTGTCTGTCACCGATCAACTTACGATGTATTTTTTTTGGCCACTTTGCAGAATTTTTATCATCCATGTTAACATATAGGGGGGGTTCAAATCCTCTTTTTGTTTTTATCCCCCCTGTCCTCCCCGTCACAAGTTTCAAAAGTACGCTTCGTAACTCAGCTGAGCTCGTGACCACAGATCCGATCCTTTCTGAGGTGAATGGGATTTTTAATTTTCGGGAGAGTAAAACTGTGGTCTCGTTGGTGGTGAAGGATGTCTCCAAATGCATGAAATGAATATTTCCTCTAAGAGAGTGGAGAATTTGATGTGGTGTCTATCTAATGTGCAGACCTGCCTCGGTGGCGCAATAGGTGGCGTGCTCGATTTACTGATTCAGTGGTTCCAGGCTCGATACTGGATCGAGGTGGGTTGGCTTCTTTCGGGCGAGAGAGAAACCCCGAGTGCACTGAAGTTAAGCAACGCAAACCCACGTTAGTACCAACATGAGTAGTTGGTAGAGAACGGATGGGTGCTGCAAGTTTCCCCCTCCAACATCCCCTGCACCTACTTCCGCCTGTTATGGCTGCTTGGCCTATTCCCCAACGCATTAGTGTAGCATAGACCGCTAAGGAGGTATTTTTGAATTGCTGAAAGTTGTTTATTGTGATCGGCCCGCTGGCCAGTTTGCCTGTATGTGATGCACTGTTTCTCAGTGGCCGAAATTTTGTCACCAGAGCGTTAACAGTTTCCTTAGGTTTAGTTATTGTTATTTCAGTTTTCAGCGAGTATGATAAATGGCTGTTAAATGCCCCTGATTTCGTGAGTTCGTGGCTACAGGTTCAATCCTGGCCTAGACAAGAGGTCTAATTTTCGACTAGAGGGAGTCTCTCAGTGCATCTTCTGTAGGATGAGGAGTAAAGTTTAGTCGTAGACAAACCCTTTCTAAATTGATAGCTTTTAAGCCATAAAAGTTTTCAAGGAGTCCAAAGTTGACGAACTGTGTTCGCATGCTGCTGCTGTTTGTGTACTTTTGAGATTGTAGACATCACTGCTACAGAAACATGTTTGTGTAGGTAACCATCTTGTTTGGTGCTAGAATTGAAGAGTCGATGCTAAAGAAAAGAGGCTCATGCGATTTTTCGTTGTTTTTGTTCAGATTATTCAGCGTTTGTGTGTATGGGTGTTGGTCGTCATTTTTTAAAGCCATTTTTGTTTGAATTTTCCTCCTTTAAATAAGCCCCCTACTGTGTGCTTTTGGATAGATTTATGGCCAGCGAAGCAACCTGTGCAGTTTACATTTTTTTTTCGCCATTTACCCCTCCTTCTTTTCTTCTTAGTTGAAGCAGTACAGGAAATTACAGAAGCTCTGTTTTTTTTTTGTTTAAAACTTAACTGTACAAACACATTTTACAGATAAGCCTATAAATATACTTGCCACACCATGAGTTTAAATGTTTGTTCAGCCTTGTATTTCGGGAGTGTTAGTCGACTCCCTGAACTTTTAATCGAGTTTTACAAGTAACGAGATTTTTATACCAGGATTTCACTACTCTTAAGAAATGGTTATTTATTTTGGTGATGCTAGGTTGAATAATTTGAAATTAGTTGACGATATTGGGGATGTATAAAACTATGGAGGGAATTTAAAAGATGTGAAGAGCTTTATTTTTATTTCATTATTTTGCATTTGTGTTTGGGATTCAGACACGCCAACTCTTGATTCAATTTTCTATGCTAAAGGCTTTTTTTTGGTTCTGCGCACTCATGAGGAAACAAACCACACTATAAAATTGTTATTTGAAAAGAAAATTTTTTTATAAAAAATTCAACTGACATTATCATATTATTATTGACCACCTATCTTTAAACAGTTTTACCGTTAGAACTAGTTTTTTAATGTCTTTTTTTCTCCTGTGTTTGGGTGGTGATTGTTGTTGTTAGATGTGTTACTGTAGTTTTTTTTTGTAACTGACTTAACAAAGTATGTTTCTTAGAAGTTTCCTATGGTGTGAATAACTGCAGACTTTTCTATTTATGTTTCAAGTTTCAGTTTTCCCTCTCTAGGTGTAACATCTCTCAGATCGTCCTTAGACTCCCCTCTGCGTTACCCCTCTCCCCATTCACATCACAATTTTTCGTTTTTGTTATTGATGTTAATTAAAACGGTGTTCGTCGAAGTTCAGCAGTGTCTTTTTAGCAGTCGTTTCATGTTTCACTGTGTTAGTTTATGACCAGTTTTTTGTTGTCTAAATTTTGACGGAATTTCAAGCAGATTCCACTACGGGTCGTTGCTGTAACTCGAGCGCTGTTGTACCCATATTTCGTCATCTTGATCCTCTTGTTCAGGTGCAGTATTGACGTAATTGGGCAAGTTAGACAAGTTAAAATGAGCCAGTTGGAATTGAGGACGGGAGAAACGATAAAATTTTTGGATCAAGGGTAAGGGATAGGTGGACGAGTGAGTTAGATGAAAAAGTAAGGCTAAAATTAAGATATTTTAAGTCAGTACTAGATCGTTTGAAGGAGTGCTTTAAATGTGAAAATGACGAAGTTGTTGTGAATTACCTATGACAGAATTACCTATTCCCAACCAGATTCCCATCTGCTGTACACAGGGCCATGTCATTTCGTATGACCTGCACCCATGCCCCCCCTTTGATCTACCAGCTATTTTTTCTGCAATGCCTTCCACTCCTGAACTATTCTTAATAATCAGTAGTTATTTCTGTCCTGCCCTTGTCACCCCACAGATATGGGCGCGGAGAACTTGTAAATTAGAGCTGAGAAAAGGAACGCCTAACCCTTTTCCCGACTATGGCAGGGTCGGGTAGCCATCTTGGCCCTCTGAATAGACACTAGGGTTATATATTGGACAGTGTTCTTCCACAGCCGGTTGCCAACCAAAGCTGTAACCCCTATGCTTATTTGTCGCCGGTCTACTATTCGTTGGGAAATTCCACCGACGCCAGGGGGCGAGCTCCTGCACCTGATAAGTTTTGCCTCATCTACCCGTTGCATAGTAGAGAGGGTTCTTTTACGTGCAAATGTCATCGTGCACCACACGGGACCTCGGTTTTACTTCTCATCCGAAAGAAGGAGCACAAGGGTCCCCCCGTAAACACAAGGGCTCTCTCTCGCCCGAAAGAAGCAGACCCACCTCGGTCCAGTATCGAGCCTAGAATCAAGTTGCCGAGGTAGCACGCTGAGGCGGGTTGAATTAGAGTTGAAAAAAGGGGTAAAGTTTCTGTTGGGCTAGAAATGTGGTGAGAGTGAAATTCCAGGAGTGTTGCGTTGCCCCGCTTATGATGGGGGATTAACAGAGTCTGGACAAAAAGAGAAAGCTTTCAGATAGGAAGGTGAGGAAAATATTGAACGGTAAGAAGATAACCAACCTCCCACCAACTCATATGATGAGCGAGAAGTTGGGCAGCGGTATTTTCCCCTAATTGGCTATTACCTTGCTGATAGTGGCTCCTGCTGGTAACTGTTATACAGGGATACAGTGGGTCTAAGCCCCGAATCAAAAAAACCTTCTAATCTACAGTATGTATCATTATTATTCATTGTACGCGGAACAGAGGCACCTCCCCTGTCATAATGCCCGGAAGATGAATCAGATGATTAGTGGGCGGCGATGATAATACCAATAATGAAAGGGTTGCAAATGGATAAAGGATTTATCTGTGCACTAATAATTACTGGCAGGTGACATCGCACACTCTTCTCTGTATCACGACTAGTGTACGAGGTCCTGTATATATAACGGTTGGTGGCACACTTTAGTTCTCTGCGTCCTCATCTGAAGCAGTTTGAGGCAAAAGCTGACAGTGATGATCCCGAGTGATGTCATCACTACAGCTTTAGGGCCGATAGTGGTGCGCATATGTGTTTTCCTGGTTGTTGGCTTCAGCTAATAAGCTGAAGTTAATTTCTTGATTATGTGGGGTTAGCAAATTAAATATGCATGCGTGTGTGTCTGTTTATGCTTGACCCTTTTCCAAGGTTGTTATTAATAGCGTCCTTGGTATTTTTGTGTAACTAACTAGTTTGGGCAGTTGTTGATGACCGCAGCTACTGTTGGTCTTCATTATTATTTTCAAGTGATACGTCCCTTACAGCATTTTTACTGATTAGTTAGTTAGCGAGTAATAGCAGTAGGTAACAAAAAAATGGCTTTCATGATTGAAAACTGAATCGCCGAGTAGTTTAATTAATAACTAATTTTATTCGCACCGTAGCGGAGATATTGATTATAGTCGATTTCCTTGATGACAAAAGTCGTTAATTATTTTTGGCTACTTAAGATTTCGTTCAGTTTTTTGTTGTCTCTCATTCAAGATATTGTATTTTAAAGTCAGACCTTGTTTTGAGGAGTTTTTCCTCTTGTTGCCTGGGTGTTGCTTACGCTTTGGTTATTATTGAGAATTGAGGTTTTGCAGTTGAGGAGAATTTTGTCAAAAAATAAGGAGTTTTATTATTAGCCAAGATATTTTTTGCCTCGATTTTGGTTTACTCGTTCCAGTGAACCACTAACCTCGTAACATTTAATATCTGACGTATTCCTTCGCATTATGTAGTATTATTTTAAGCATGTAATAATATCTTTATTTTTATGATCAAATATATTTTTTTTACCATATATGACTAGATATCTTAATTAAGTAGTTTTGCTTTTTTCTTTTTTTTTTTTTAAATGAAAAAGGGGTAATAAGATTATATCATAATAGGCGTCTTGATTACAACAATGTGTAAACTAAAAATGCTTTCAGTAAGCCTTCTTGGGGTTGTCATTGAATTTCTTACAGAATTTGTTACCGTTTCTAAAAAAATCTTCGATAGTGAATTACGACAGTGTCATACGATGGCTATTTTTAATTTTATGTAGGTTTCAAAAGTTTTTTTTTGTCGTGACTAATTCCCATTTAGTGGTTGGCAGTGTATTTGATGGCGTTTTTGCCTCTGCTAAGTAACACATACTAAGTGACTGAAACGCACATTACGGTTATTTATTTGATGTGCAACGCATGTGGTCAGTTACACCCGCCTCGGTGGCGCATTGGGTAGTGTTAGTGTGCCCGATTTACACCGCCAGTGATTCCAGGTTCAATGCTGGATCGAGGTGGGTTAGCTTCTTCGGATGAGAAGTCGAGATCCCGTGTGTTGTACGATGTCATTTGCACGTAAAAGAACCCTCTCTACTATGCCACGAGATGTAGCAAAATTTCCAGGTGTGGGAGCTCCTCTGGCGTCGGTGGAGTGCCCCAACGAGCAGTAGACCGACTAGTTGCAGCATTGGTGGGCAGCCTCCGCAGGGGACGCAGGGTGACTCACTATAAATTTCTGTGGCTCACATGATAGTATGTAGTTGCGCATGTTAAGTCTCAAGGTGACGTGATTCAGTGCTTGCGCCACGTGACCCTGCGGAGCGCAGTGCAATGCCGCAGTTTCCTACGTGACGTTGGCGGGACAATAGAGAGCTTGAGTGATCCGTTTTCGAACAACGCATGTTACGCAAAGCAGACGAATATCTTACTGCGCATGTGCAACATTCCAAAGTAAAGTTAGAAACGTGTGTTTGAGCGTATGCTGAAGTAATCATACGTTCTACGTAGGTTTAAACGAACGTTACGATAAAATGGGGGACCCATTCAAAATATCTAAAATGACTTCGAAAGGAACCAAGTTTCACGTTCCAACCAATAGAGGGCAGGACGTTAAAGATAACGTGTGGTTCCAGATCACTCAAACTGTGATTTTCACAGAACCATACGTTCTACTGTGTTTTTATGTTGTGTAACACACGCTGTTCTATAACGGATCACTCAAGCTCTCTAATAACAAAAAGCGGTGCGAATTAGAGAAGTTATCTTGTTTTTTGATGCAAGTATAGTAAAAACTGCGATTCAATGTGCGGTGATTGCCTGCTAGCAGAATTTCGCAGGGCTACACCCTGCGTCTCATTTTGCACCTTGCCTAAATATAAGACGACAATAGTAAAGCTCTCTCTTTCCTCTGTTGCCATTACTTGCAAGATAGCTAATAATGCTGATAGAAATTCATACTTGTACCTTCTTGGGTGCTTGAAGGTGAATTTTTGCGGGGTATGTACTGTATTTCAGATAAGAGCGTGATTAAAAATAGTATATCTCCAACTCATTAAAAGTTGCCCTCTCGCGCTTCCTCCTTCAACTTAGCACGTTTGTCTCAATCTTGAGTCGTTTGTCTAAATCAGTGATAATTGGTGGGCCTTAAGTTGATTATGACAAATTATGTTTAGTTACATTAGGTTGCCCGTCTCAATTAATGTGATACAGCGTAATTTTTGTATAGTAAATGTTCACGGGACGGTAATCGTAACCCATTGCTTTCATTATCTTTGTCGTCGGTTCTTGATTTGATTCCAACTTTCATCATCATTCCTAACCCTATGGCGATGTTGGGTCATTAAATTTGTTTAATCGGAACTTGGAACGCATGAACGATTGATGGCAGGGTCGGGTTGCCATCTTGTCCCTCTGAATGTACACAAGGGCGATATATTGGACACTTGTTCCACAGTGGCTATGGATACTTAACAGCGTAGTGTCTGTGCAGACTGCATTAGAACTACGCATTGGTCGGTGTTCTAATGCGAGCGGCGAGTTGCGTTGGACACACCAGTTCTCGTCTGATCACTGAAGTTAAGCAACGCAAGCCCAGTTAGTACTGACATGGGTGGTCGCCCGGGAAAGCTGGG
>JAAFCE010008833.1:30738161-30795275 GCA_013389805.1 Trigoniulus corallinus | reverse complement strand
CTAGGCGAGTTGCGTTGGACACACCAGTTCTCGTCTGATCACTGAAGTTAAGCAACGCAAGCCCAGTTAGTACTGACATGGGTGGTCGCCCGGGAAAGCTGGGTACTGCTAATACCCAATAATCGTCGCATTAGTGTAGTGTCTGTGCAGTATATGCATTAGAACTATACAGTGGACGGGTCTCTAATGACCTTGTAGTTGACGGGACCTTAAACTCCAACAAACAAAACAAACAACAAAAGTGTTCTAATGCCCTTTGTAGTTGAAGGACCCTAAACATCACCGAAACGAAAAGGAAACTTGCTCAACCCTTTCAATCACATGTTATACATTGCAGGGATATTATCTGTCATTGACATCCCAAAATCGTGTTACTTCAGGTGAGATGGTAGAGATGCAAACAATTTCCAGAAGTATACTGTTCAAACTTTGGTATGGCATCCGTTTATCCAGCTTGTAGGGCAGTGGTGGCGAACCTTTTTTTTTTGAAGACGGGTCACAGTAACACGAAAAAAAAAAACCAAAATGTTGTCCGCGGGTCAGTTACAATCAGTGGCGGATCCAGGATTTTCGTCGGGGGGGTTGAGCTAATACGGAGCGGGGGAGGGGGTTTGAGCTCAACCTCACATATTATGCGAATATAAGTTTATATGTGCATGGGGGAGGTTGCAACCCCCAAAAACCCCATCCTGGATCCGCGCGTTGTTGCAATCACTATTTAATTTTATGAATAAAAATTATTATTAATAATGAATAAATTAGCTTATTGAAGTAGAAAATAGAGAACATCATCATAATGCCCTTATCCTGCCTGTGGCAGGGTTGGGTCTACGGGTTATATCCCTCCAGGTCCCCGTTCAATCCACACACTATGATACGATAAACTAGATATGATTTACCTTCAGGTCACTTAAAATTGCACGGTGGGTCACAGGTTGGCCACCACTATTGTAGGGGGTAAGTGGCTCTGTGGAGCAGTCTGCTGATATGATGGACACTGGTGCTCGCAAGTCTTGACTCATGTCCACGTGGATTGTAAGCTGACACCTGTACGTCGTTGTTGTACTCTAGACCTAGACGCCCGATTTTACTCCCACCCGTCTTTGGGTGACGCATCTTTGTGTTGTAAAGCATGGAAAAATCCGTCAGGACTGGAGATATATATTTACTTTATAGTTATATAATATATTGATAATACAGTATTAATAATAGGGTGCATTTCCGAAGGTAGTCTCTTTGGCACGTTGATGACAAGAAACGTTAGTTTATTTGCTATTATCGGAAACAACGGAATTTATTGAATGGGATGATGATTGAATTGTTAAGTGCATCTCTTCTCGGGAGCATATTTATTGCGTAGTAACAGCTTATTTTTAGTCATAAAAGCTTTTAGACGACAGAGATGCAGCACTTTATTGTTAATTAGACTTCATTTTAATTATCAATTTCCACCCCATTAGTGAGCTCGCTGGTAAGGGTTAAGGGGAGTTGGGGGGCTATAACTCTCGCTCTCTCTAAGCTGGGTTAAAGGTTGCAGCCTGTGAGCAAGCGACCTTGAAATCGCCTCTTGAATGCTCGTTCACACAGGCTCCTCCTCCATTCAACGCTATTATTTATATCTAGAAATTAGTTTTGCTTTGCACGTAATTTAATAAAATGGCCGAGCGAGAGAATAATTCAGGGAGATGAAAGGAGGATAGACGTGTGTGAATAGGGGTATCTATTTAGATGGACAATGCTTTCATTTTTGAATGATTTGCTATTATCCGGCAGGGTCATGGGGTATGAGTGCTGTATTAAAACGAGTGTCTGTGGTTTCCGGCTAGAGTTCAACAATAAACGGATGACAACAGGAAGTGTGAGGCATGCCTTTGGACGCGACAACAGCGTTTAATGGAGTCAAAGTACACACATGAGTGGGACGGGAGAGGGTAAGGGACCTGGTGTGATCTTCTACACAGGACATTGTGGTGTGCATATGGACGTATTTTTTTTTTAAATGTTGTGTGAAGTGATGGGCGGAGAGTCTCACTTCCTCACCCCTCGTCTCCTCTTCTCCCTCTCAAATTTTTAGTGCCCAATTAGTAGGACATGGAAGATTTTTAACAGTTAGTGAAAAAATTGATGTTTGTGTGACATCTGGAGAACGACTTTGTATTTTTACTGTCCAGTTTCGCACATTGTTGGGACGTTTTTAAAATGTCCGTGAACGTATCGTTTTTTTGTCCCCAGGGTCTGTGGTGCACAGAGTATACAGTATGTAACCATTGGACCCGAGATCGTCATCATACCGTTATCCCCCCTATGGTAGAGTCGATTCTGCGAGTCCTGGTTCTCCGAATCTTAGCTAGTTCCCCCGCTCTTACTTTTCACTTTGCCAGTGTCCCGTGTAAAATTCACTCTCGCCTATGCTTTGACCTACCTCTACCCTTCTGCTCCAAATTAGCTGTACCCCCCTCCCCCCAGATATTGTATACAAAATTTTGCGCCTTTTATTATATCTTTAATTTGCATCTCTCGTATGAACGTCAATGATGAGCAGTAAGTCTGACTCCATGACCTCCTCCTCTTATGCTCCTTCTTTATGGATGATTTAATTTCCTGATAATGACGCTATTTTGGGGCTTAGCTGAAAGCAGGATTATAAGTATCAGTACCCCGTGATTAGCGACTCAAGAATGACCGCCCGTCATATTTCCCTGGAACAGGGCTGAAGATTATTTTTTTCTTTTTTTGGCAGCGTCAAGCAGGCTCTCAGCAGGCTCTTAGCTTGGTGCTTGTATCTCAGAAAAAGATTGTGGTCTTGCCTTCTTCAACTTTGACCCTGAGTATGTAGTTTCTTATAGATGATTGTGCATCTAAAATTACAGGGTGTCCAAAACGTAATTATGGAGAAAACCAAATTGCTATAATTCGAAAAGTATTTATTATAATGAAGTGATCAAATAGCAAGAAACAAGGAACAACTTCGGGAGTGTAGGTGATGATGTGTTCAAAATTACGATCTGTGGGGTGGCATGTCCACCTACAGTATTTTGGGAGGGGGGGATCACACAGATTCAGATCAGGTATGGATTCCAATCGATACTAACCAAAACCATCACTCTGTATCAAAAATGGTCATTCACAACTCTGATTGGAGGTGACAATCTTCTTTAAATTTAACAGGCTCAATGATTCCTTTGTTGCGGTACCGTTCACCATACCCCATCTGTTTTCCGATGCAGAGACTTTTGCACCATGAAATGAGGAGGTTTACCCCCAAATTCACATGTTTTGTGTTTATTCACGAAAAAGTGAAAGTGAGACTTCGTATGCGAGCCACATGAAAACCAAATCGATTTCATTTCCACTAACCTTGTCGAGGAAAATGTTTGAGAAGTCAAGTCTCTTTCTTCGGCAAGTCAAGATTCATGTCTTGTTCACGAAGTGGCCGGGGCAATTTGAATTTTGAAAGGAAACAGTTTTCTCGTTCCTCAATGTGGTGAAGAGAGCTTCGTTTTAGAACGTTGTTAAGCTCGTGACTGAACTTTTCAGGACTTTTCAAAAGCATTTTTCAAATGTTAACAGGTTGGCCGATTTATCTACTTAGGTCGGCAGCCGGCTAGGTAAAAATAGTTTTCTCTACACACTCTTCGCACTGTAAGTCGCCCAATTTTCAAAATCAAGTGCGGCCAAGTTGCGTTGGACACACCAGTTCTCGTCTGATCACTGAAGTTAAGCAGCGCAACCCCAGCTAGTACTGACATGGGTGGCTGCTTGGGAAAACTGGGTACTGTTAATACCCAAAAATCGTCGCATTAGTGTAGTGTCTGTGCAGTCTCTGCATAAGAACTATGCTGTGAACGGTGCTCTAATGACCTTTGTAGTTGAAGGGCCCTAAAACAACAACAACAATACCAACTTGGGTGGCTGGTAGAGAACGTTGGGTGCTGCAAATTTCCCCTCTGCTACAACCTCTACACTTACTTTCTCTTCTCCCGCTAGCAGCCTCTTAGGCAAGGCGCAAAATGAGGCCGCAGGGTGACGCAGCCCTGCGAAATTCTGCTAGGAGGTAATCGCCACACATTGAATCGCAGTTTTTCAACATACTGGTTTGCAATTTGCGTCAACTAAAATGGCTTTCAACGTAACAGTGATTGTCTGCTAGCAGAATTTCGCAGGGCTGCGTTACGCTGCGTCACCCTGCGGCCTCATTTTGCGCCTTGCCTTAAGGGTTCGGGCTGTTATGGCTGCTTGGCTTACTCCCCAACCTGTTAATGAAATATAGAATACAAAACAAACGTGTTCTGTATATGCAAATTCTCCCTGGATAGCCTTACCCTTTGAACACCGTTGAGTAAATGAGCGTCTTCAGTGTCGGAAATTGTGCACTTTGTTATCAATCCATGCTGGGTAAATATAACCTCATCCTTTTGACTGTGCTCGAAAGTGGAAAATTTTATGAATGTCCCTTTAGTCAACTGCCTCAGGCTTACCCGGGATTGAACCTGTAGCCATACAAGCATGACAAACCCCCCATCCACATAAGTCAACCGTGAAGGAAATTGGTTTCTTAGATATTAATTGGATGGCGTTTTAAGTTGTGGGATGGCATTGACCAGGTACAAAGAACCGTGAGGTCATTCCAAGTACTGGTCATCACCCCCTTCTCTCCACTCGGCCATATTAGGGTTGTGGTACGCGCAGGGTATTTTGTTTTGGTACAAGGAAATTCACACATTGTCTCCGCGTACAACAGTTGTTAACTTTGTTGTTAAATCTTTTTAGTTTTGCAGATTCCAAATCGTGTCAAATGTAGTAACCACGCTGGAATGTGGACAGCTCGTAAATTGTGGGCTTTTTTTTCGGAATAAGGGAAAGGAGGGATTGAGAGGAGTTGGTAGAAGTTGTAAAGGTGTCCTCCTCTCCCTCCATCTTCGACCGTTGCATTTCTTATTCTCCCCCAAGGGTTCTTGGTTTGAATTATGAAGCACGAGGAAAAAGCCTTAGGGTTTGGGGCGGGAACCATCTTGTTGTTTGTGAAACTAGTAAAATGAGAGGAGCACAAAATGCACAGCGTAGATAGTTTTTTTTTAAGTTGAGCGAGAGATGGTGAAATTAGAGGCGTAATATGAGCATAAAGGGGGAAATATAAAAACTGCCCTTTAATGCGTTGGTTACTCTGTAAACATTGCAAATTGAAGCTGTATACAATACAGGATGGGGAGGGGAGCTCAACAACTGCTAAAGGGATTATTGTTGATGTGTGGGCCCTGTAATATTTTACTATGCAACCGGTGTGTGTGTGTCTGTTGTTGGTTTTTTATCTTCATGCGTTCAAATGACTTTCTCAGGTATGTTACCTCCAATCTGATTAACAATTTTAATAATGAAGTATATGTATTAAGCAGAAAGGGATATTCATAAAATATTGGCTCGTTGTCAGAGTCATTAATGAAATTGAAAATATTATACTATGAAGTGACAATCGGGACTCGCCTCGGTGGCACACTAGGTAACGTGCTCGATTTGCTGCATTAACGGTTCCAGTTTCGGTGTTGGATCCAGTTGGTAGTTTTGGCTTCTTTCGGGCTAGAGGGAAGCCGCCTTCCTTCCGATGAGAAGTAAAATCGAGGTTCTGTGTGATGTACGATGACATTTGGAAGAACCCCCCCCCCCCTCTACTATACAGAACCCTCTTAGCTTCTCAGTAGAGGAAATTGAGTCCCGAAAAAGAAAGTAAGCCAATCTAAAATAAAAAGGGGTTGGGGACTTTAGGTCGGCTAGGTAAAAATACTGTTCAGTAGTTTGCAAGTCTGTTCCCGGTTTCAACGGGTCAGTTGTCTACCCACTCCTACCGCTGGCGGGAAAGGGATAGGAACGATCAGAGGCGTCGCTAGGGTTGGCGTCATCGTGTAACCCCCTCTCCCTCCTAAAAAAGCCGCTCTGCCTGCTCTGTTCCTTCTTCTGTGTTGGTGTCACCCTTTTTGTCATGGTGCGAGTGGTGTCACCCGGTGCGGCCCGCACCCCCTGGGAATGATGACTATCCCTGGATCTCGTACTAAGCGAATACAAGTCCATTTTTGTCCTCTCCTTCCATGCTGGGAGTGGCGAATTGCGTTGGGCACACCAGTTCTCGTCTGATCACTGAAATTAAGCAACGCAAGATCAGCTAGTACTGACATGGGTGGCCGCTTAGGGAAACTGGGTACTGCTAATACCCAAAAATCGTCGCATTAGTGTAGTGTATGTGCAGTCTCTGCATCAGAACTACACAGTGGACGGGGCTCTAATGACCTTTGTAGTTAAAGGGCCCTAAAACACCCACAAGCAACAACAACAATCCTTCCATGCTTTTATTTCCTATCTATTGGAGCATGTCATTGGTACGCTTGGAGTGTGCCTGCAGTTTGCATATTGCAGTTATTTTTGGGGTACAAACTTCTTTTGCCTCACGTTTTTAATGCAGAAAAAGGAAGTAGGACAGTTCCTCTAAATTTATGGAAAATTGTATGTAAATATGCAAGGTGCCAGTTTCCATTATTTTCAAATGTCTTTTTTTTTGGGAAACGTGTTTTGTGTCCTTTCCAAGATATTGACGTAGCCAGGCGCCTGTCTGCTTTGTTTTACAACGATTTTAACTGCTTTTGAGCATAATTTTGAGGTTCATTTGATGCTGGCGCGTGTGTCAAACAATTTGTAACATGTAGATAACTGTTATCCCCAAAATTATTTTAGAAAAAAAAAAATCAGGAATCCGTTTGATGAGGTCAGTCGTGATTATAGCATGAAATATCATCATAAATCAGAGGTTGTTTTCGTCATTGAAGATGGCAGTTCCTATAAATAAACTTTAGAAAAAAAAAGGTATTGTGAAATGTGTACTGTATTTAAAATTCAAATACGTAAAGTAAATCTTAATGACCAAACGCAGTTGGAATGAGGGACTAGCTACATATGTGTCGTCTAATATTACAGATATGTTTGTGTCTTTCGTTCTGCCCTCCCTCAAATTCTCTTTTGGGACCTGAAAGTCAGGGCGAGATGTAGTAGGTGCAGTAAAATGGTAATTTGTTTAGTAGGAATTTGAAAATTTCCCGTTTATCGGTGGCATAGTATGTGACTAGCATTTTGGCCCGTTTCTTCGCTTCATTCTCTCTCTGTCTCTCCTTCCCTCCTGTCATGTCCCGTCCCGTTCGGTCCCTCCTCCCTTTTTCTCCTTTTTGTGGTGGTATATTTTTGTATCGTGATCTAAAATAATATTATGGTTAACCCTAGTTGTTATACTCCAGTAGTTGAAAATGTTCTTTTTAGTACTACCATACTATTACACCCACGTCGTCATTTTGGATGCTTATTCTATACGCCCTTCGTATTCTTCCCTCTTTCTCCTCGCGGAGATGTCCCGGGACGAAAACCTGGTTGGCTGTTTTTGAGTGTATGGAAAGAGAGTGAAAGAGAGGGGTGAGAGGTTGAAACTGTCTGGAGCCATTAGACGATGCCATTTTGTGCAATTTGACGAGGTTGTGAAGGTTGATGTTGAGAAGAAAGGCAAAGTGGGAGAGTGGGCTGTGGACGGTGATTGAGAGGAAGAGAGGGAGAGGAGAGTAGAAAAGAGGTTAAGGGTAAACTCACCATCCTTAGTAGTTACTGTGTTTATACGAATTGGTAAAATACGAGCAGTGGGAGGAGTGTGACTCTCTAGTTGGCTCTTGTTGAATTTAGACACAAGTTTCGAGTTGGTTTTAAAAGAAGAAGTATGGTACCAAATGCGTGTCCTGACTTCTGACATTGTTATGGCGCTTAGAAAATCGAAATGGTTAAATAGTTTACCCCCTTCTCCTTTTTAGCTTTCTCTTCGGTTTCCACCCCTCCTCTTCGGTCGTCCCAGCAACCCATTTTCACCTCTTGAGGAATGCGAATGACCTTATTCTAATGAAAAATATTGGTGAAGTTGTAGGAGCACCCACCCAACTCATCCAACAAGCGTGGTAGCATTGAATTTAAGCATAAACAAGATTCGATTTCTGGACCATTTTGTACCTTTTCCCTTTTTATTGATAACTCCTAGAATTTGCCGTCTGAACTCTTCCAGTGAGAATTGTTAATGGCAACGTTTATGACAGTCGGGATGGGATGTCTTTTCGATGACCTGAGCAGTACCAGACTATCATGACGTGCATCATGGGCCCCAATGTCCAACATCGATATTATGGCTCCCTGTGTTGGGACGTTGTGCTCTGGCGTCGAAACGGACAGACCGACATTGACCGGTTTTCGTATTTTTCTGCTTCAGCTTTTACCTTCTTGGATATTTGGAAATTATGGATAGTCAACCCTTTCGTAGGTAGGAAACGGATTAGTGGTAATAGGGCGCTGTTCGCGGCATGGTTAACTCTAATGAAGGAGGATGTAATTCTCATTTTTCTTTTTCTCTGTGTTGTGTTATTTTTCTTTAGGAATCCGTATGTTGAATACAGTAGGGATCCCTAAAGAAAAAAATTTGGCAACCGTGTCGTCTGACATCTGTGTTGGGTATGAATGAAAAATGAGCGTCTAGGATGTGTGTCAGTTACCCGGAACAAAATTTTGAAATATGTAAACAGCAATTTGCGCGATCAAAGTAACACTAGTGTCACCTATTTTTCATTTGTAACACCAGATCCATCCAGCCTATTCAGATTCGAGATAACAATTAAGAGAGCCCGTGGATTGATGTACTGATATCTTCCATCAGGTTTACTCTTCACTTACAGTATGTGCTTCCAGTGTCTTTCGTCGCCCCGTTTATCTTTCTTTACTGTCCATTTTCTGTCCACCCTACTGTTTCTGTTTTCAAATTGTCGAGTGAAGGATCCCTGATATAGTCACAGGCGGGATAAAGACTTGTTAAAGAACGAAAACAAGAACCTTGTTTGTTTCGTTGGTGTTTTAGGGCACATCAACTGCAAAGGTCATTAGAGCTCCGTCCACTGCGTAGTTTTAATACAGAGTCTTCACATACACTACACTGTTACGACGATTTTTGGGTAGTAGCAGTGCGCAGTGTTCCCAAGCGGTCACCCATGTTAGTACTAGCTGGGGTTGCGTTGCTTAGTATGTTAGTATGATGCGCCAACGGGTTGGGGAGTCCGCCAAACAGCCATAACGGGCCGGACCCTGTGGAGGCTGCTCGTGAGTGAGGGGACGGTAGGAGAGGTGAAATTAGCAGCACCCAATGTTCGCAACCAACCACCCATGTCATTATTAACTTGGGTTGCGTTGCTTAACTTTAACAGTGATCTGGCGAGAACTGGTGTGCCCAACGCAATACAACCGCTCTCAAGACAAGAGCCACGACCCTCACATTCAGTGAGTGAAGGATGAGCAAAGTGCACTCATCCTTTTTTTCGGCAGCATCATCCTGCTCAGCATTTTACTGTCGTCGTTGTCCGTCACTGTGAGACAGTAGACAACAGAATGATGGTCAAATTACTGATGCAACTGCCTGCAGGAAATAACCTCTATATTCTAGATCGCAGATGTGCAGTTTTACTTCGTTAACAGATGCTTTTATCAGTTGTATAATAATTTTATTAGACACACGCACATACATACCACTCACCCGTTCGTTTTAAATTATTGGCTTTAGTTATAAAGTTAATTAAATTTCTCGTCGTAGGAATTTGCTTCATCACAATTATTATGAGGACAGGGAGCGAAATGTATTAGTTATTAAATGCCTTTTTAAGTGCTGTTGAAAGTGTACAACCGTGTGTAGTTGCTTGCACTCATTCGGGCTTTTATATCTATGCCTACCCCTCCTCTCCTTATTCCTTTCTCTGTCCCCCCTCTCCTTACTCCTTTCCCTGTCTCCCCCCTTCCCTCGCCTTGTATATCCAACTTTAGTTTGCTTGACCATGAAATTAAGACTTCTGCCTTTATTGACCATGTAATGGACTTTTTTTTTATACTATTCATTGCAAAAATGCGATGTTGCATGTTGACATAAGGATCTGTTGAATTAACCTACAGACTACTACTGTGTAACTGTCTGTCCTAGTGTATGTTGTTTTGACTTGGTCGTGTCCTCTTTCTTTGGTGTTCTTGTCCTCCTCCTCTTCATTTTTTTTTACTTTAACACCATCTCTCCTTCCTCTCATCGTCCTCTTCCTTCCTCCATCTCAAGTTTTGTTAATTAAAAAGTTAACTTTTTGGCACATCTGGTAATGTTGTGGGCTGTTATTAATGGCAAACAATGTTTACAGTTGTAGTGTTATTGGGGTATAATTCTCCCCCTCTTTTCGCCCTCTTCTTCGGCGTTTAGACTAGAGTTAACATTCGGGACATTTCAAAATATCTTAATAGGATGGCCCATGCGTCGGGGTTCATTTTCAATTCATAAGAGGGTAACATGTTAAATAATGTGATAAACTATGTTGGTTATTGGGTAGACTATCTTCCACTTATTCTTGTCAGATCGCGCTTGTGGTTTGTTTATAGTGGATCTTTTTTTTTGTGTGCCTTCCTCTTTTTTTCCCTTCCCTCTCCTCCGTCTCTCATGAACGCGAGGTACACTGTTAGGGAGCCCCCTTCACCTGTCTTGTAAGTTACCACTAAACCCTCTTTTTACCCCAATCTTTGTAGTTATTATTATTATTTATATGTCTAAATTAATATATATTCATATTCATGCAAACATGCCTCACCTAGCCATTAATGGTCGTTAAACGCCTCGAGACCTACTCATTTGTTTATGATTTTTGTCACCTGGATTCATGTCAGGGTGAATTAAGTGATGAGCACACCCATACGTCATTCTTTAGATGGCCAATTTAGTTGGGTTGCTCCCAAACGCCCGAAGCAGAAGGTAGTGCCCCTTTATATATCCGGTTAATAGGATTGAGATTTCTGTGGGTTTTTTTTCAATTGACGTAGATTATGTCGAATTTATCATTTCTCTTCTTTCCCCGTCCCCAACCCCACATCCTCATCCAGGCAATCTCTTCTAGCCATCAGCTTGCCCTACTGGGGCCATCACCTCTCCTTTGACATAATGATCTCTTGAAAGGCGAGGCTATGTTGTGCGTAACGAAAGTTGAAGCTGCGGACGGAATCGTTTTTTTTTGTCTTATCTCACGCAGGTGGAAGGGGGGGGGGCATGTCTATATTTCTTTTATCTCACACCTAGTTTTATCTGTATTTGATACTCAAGTCTTCTCTTTTGTACGTCGTTGTCCATTTGAGCTTTTCTTAACTTTGTCCCATTTCTGTCATCATCTCTTTGCATTGCTTGGCCATCCTCAGCATCCTGCTCACAATTCATACTCCTCCTTTTCGTGTTGTCCTAGACACGTACACTTTTAGGAGAGAAAATAAATCTAAAAATCAATTTCATTTTGATTTGCCCTCCTTCCTACTTCCTCCTCCCCCGCTATCAATTATTATTTTGGTAGTGATGTGGCTGGCGAGAGAAAAGGTGTGCATATAAAATATGGTAATGAGTGTTGTCGTCCTCCATATACCATCTCTCGACCTGCCTGAAATTTATATTAAAATATGAGATGTCCATCTGGCATAAGGAGTATCCTATTTAATTTATGGAATAAGTAATGGGATATTTATTATCTTGGCATTCGTACGTCTCCATAGATCTATTGGAGGCCACCACATCCCCTCCTCTCTCCCTCCATTCCTGGACGGGACCCTTCGTTTCTCAACCTCTGCTTTCAATGTTCATTCTTTGTAATTTTGTATTTATTTATTATTGTGTTTGTTTTAATGCCTCTTCTTTCACTTCTGCTACAAGTTCGGGGAATATTCTTGTGCCAGTGTGGGTTTGGAGATATGATGATGTGCGTTTGGTGTGCCACACACTGCACCTTCCTTCATAAAGCATCTGGATTCTGGGAAAAACATATGCAGTCCACACACATACACGCACACAGTGCATACAAAGGTGCCTCTCTCTCTCTCTCTCTCTCTGATGTACAAGATATTGTTATGGGCTAGGATTTTCTTTTGTTTGGCAGCACATTGCATTTTAGCTTACATTTGACTTTTTTTGTTTCTTGCAACATCTCACCAATTTCCAGTACTGTAGTTTTATCTTGTTATATTTGAATTCTGCACTTTCACTAGTCGTTAAAAGTAAAAAAAATGGGTACGAGGTTTATTTATGGGAACCGTTTTTAGTCGACTAAGACAATCCATCCATCGTTGATATAAACAGACGAAGCCGAAGCGGGACACGCGAATGAGAGTGATCATTTAATTTGCACCTTAAATTCAAGCATCTTTTAAGATAGAGATGGGTGTAGGTGCCCTTATCTCCTATTGCAGAGTCGGTATACCCACGAGGCCGGGATTGTAAAGGAGAAACTGAAGAGTGCACACAAAAACCCGAATTGGACAGGACGGGACGGGATAAAAAGACAGTTACGGATAATTTCAGGAGGAAATTCGTGAGGAGTGAGCTGTTGGTTGCGTCTCTTTCAGTTGCCTCATGCAAGATACACAGGGGGATGAAGTAAGTTGCGTACTTAACTCGTGAGTTAATGGTTGTGGGTTCGAAGCGGTGCGCCTTCTGTCACAGAAGAGTTATAGCTGTGGTTCTGGGTTGTACTGTAAATCAGTGGTTCTCAATCTTTTTGAACTAAACTGACATTTTACTAGCACGGAACACTTACAATTCAACATAAACTTTAAAGCTGGTTGTACACCTTCTACACTTGGTATTTACTACATCATCATCATACCCTTATCCCGCCTGTGGCAGGGTCTAGTCTGCGGGTTCTAGCCCTCCACTCTCGTCTACCTCTCTCCCAGATCCCCGTCCACACTACACACTGTCACATCCTTACGGACAACCTGTTTCCACATCTGATTTGGTCCCCCCTGCCCCTGGTGCTACCGACCACCTGCATTCCTGGAATTAATCTAACGAGCTCCTCTTCCCGTCTTCGCATGACGTGTCCATACCACCAAAACCTATTCTCCCTCATTTTTTTCGGCGATGTCCAACACCTCAGGTTACCTCTAATATGCTCATTCCTAATTCTGTCAGCTCTCGACACGCCACAGCATTCGCATCTCGGCTACTCGCATTCTATTTACGTAGCTCTTCGTCACTGCCCAGTACTCTGATCCATATAGCATAGCTGGTCTAACCACTGTCCTGTAGAACTTCTCTTTCAACTAGATTGGGATCCTCCTGTCACACAGGACTCCGCCTGCCTGTCTCCACTTCAGTGACCCCCCTCCCCCATTGATTCGGCGGGTCACATCAGTTTCTCTCCATTGCTTTACCGGTATTTGTGCATTAAATTTTTTGCGGAACACTTGAAGTGGTTTCACGGAACACGCTTTGAGAACCACTGCTGTAAAGAACCCCCTGTTTTACAATATACGTATGAAACGGCAAAATTCCCAGGTGCAAGAACTTGCATCCTGGCTTCGGTAAACGCTTGTCTGTGTTCTCGGTACCAAGAAAAACCCGAACCTGTCATGTAGGGAGAAGGGGTTATGAAAATGACATGAAGAGAGATTTTGTTTTGACCTAGGACCCACATGAGGCACACGCCGCTGTATCTTAAATAGATTGGAGTTAACAGTGACGGTCTGAACAGTGATGTAAGGGTAATTCATAAACTAATGGACTTCATAGAAAGGGGTGATAGCGTAGATGTGATAAAATACAAAAGGGGTGGTTAATTTGGCCTCCAGGATGTAGGTAGCGTGTATTTTTTTTCTGTTGTTGCAGACTTTTTGATGGGCTTTGTTGACGCCATACGTGTTTGTAAAGCCAACTTTTTCTCGCCAAAATTTACAGCGAATATAATTAATTCCGTTTCTCTCTCCCTTGTTGGGTCCACTATCGCTCTCCTCTGCTAGCTCTTCCTTCGCTTCCTACTCCCTTGGCAAATTTAATGTTTAATACTTGATGGGTTGGGAAGTGTTTGGCTGCACCCAAGGTTAATCACCATCTTCGATACAACCTGTCATTGTCTGGTTTATTGTTTCACTTTGACCCATTCTACGTATCTTTCACATACACACACACACCACACGTAACTCACGTCCATCCAACATGTATTTAGCCAGTAGGTCTACCTACCTACATGCTTTGTTCCCCCTCCTCCCCCTCGTTCCCTCATCCTCCTTCTCCTCGTCTCCCCCCATCTCGATGCCAATACATGTTTTTTTTGTTTGGTGCCTGTTTTTCTTTGCGTGTTGTGTATTTTCACTAGAGGTCTTGTTGTACCACCCTGGTGGCTTCACCCATCCTCGAATTTTGATGTGATGGATTAGGTGATGAGTTACCATAGAAACGTGGGAAGCCACCTAGGGGAGAATGCAGCAAACTGTACCACATAATTTTTGTTGTTAACGTTCAAGTCATTAATGTTTAGTGCCAAAGGCTAAGGTGGTAGTGATGGTGATTCTGGGACGTTTAACCGAACCTCAGACCATCCTTGCCTCTGGGTTTCATATTAATACCGGTCTGGTGGTGATGTTGGTAATGGTGCTACAATGGTGGTGGTGTGGTGGTTACTTATTAATCAACTTTTTAATGTCAGTTTGTTTTCTGGATTAAATCAAGTTTTGATTTTACATTTCTAGAATGATTAGTTAGGATTTTATTTATTTATTTTTTTAACTTGTGAATATGGTAGAAGGAGCTGAATAGGAGGGAGGAGGGGGAACCACTCTTAAAAGTTCTCAGTTTCTCTAGAATTTTGCTAAAGTATCTGTGTTTTGGATCAGCCCAAACCTGTTAAGTGTTATAGATGTTTTATACAGGTGAGGAAGGAGGGGCATGATGGGTGGAGAGGACGAAATAAGTGGTGTACAAACCAGATTGACTGGACGATAGCAAGTTTGTGTCCTTTGTTTTTCTTCTTTCTTTGTAATCTGAGAGAAACCTGGACTGGACGAGTGACCATTCCCGGATCTTAGAAACTAGATGGTATCTCTCTCTCTTGAAGGGGGAACGCAGGTCAGGAGGTGGGCCGATCAGAGATTAGTCGCTAATGTCCAGTCAAGAAATGCGTATTTATGAAAAGAAAAGTCGAAGAAAATTAATTGCTGGTTGGTTAAAGGGCGCCATTTATTATTCGGCTAGTATTTATTTGTGGCATTTATTGCAGGAATGGAAATTAATATGAAGATTTTGAGATAGAGTTGTGACACAGACTAGATGTCCAACCAACAAAGATGTTTAACATTGACTCCAGTTTTTTTCCCCACTACTAGACTTCTCCCCTTCTCATGGGAG
This sequence comes from Trigoniulus corallinus, assembly GCA_013389805.1. Classification (NCBI taxonomy): domain Eukaryota; kingdom Metazoa; phylum Arthropoda; class Diplopoda; order Spirobolida; family Trigoniulidae; genus Trigoniulus; species Trigoniulus corallinus. The sequence goes on along the minus strand of JAAFCE010008833.1, from coordinate 30,780,037 downwards.
CGGCTGTATTGCGTTGGACACACCAATTCTCGTCTGATCACTGAAGTTAAGCAACGCATCCCAGCTAGCACTAACATGGGTGGCCGCTTGGAAAAACTAGATACAGAAAAAACAGCAAAGAGCTGTGCAGCCAAGGTGCGTTGGACACACCAGTTCCCGTGAGATCACTGAAGTCAAACAGCGCAAGCCCACGTCAATACCAACATGGGTGGTTGGTAAAGATCGTTGGGTGCTGCAAATTTCCCCTCTCCTTTGTCCTCTTGACCTTCCTCCTCATCTCCCGCGAGCAGCCTCTTAAGGGTTCGTCCTGTTATGGGTGCTTGGCTTACTCCCCAACCCATGAAATTAATCCAGCCACCTATATTTGCTGCTATTACTACCTTTTATTTTCAGGGTGGCCCATTATTAAAGAAAGAATTGGTAGTTTTTACTTCATCCTTTTTAGTTATCCTGATTTGATAAGGACTTATTCGTCAAAAGTGTGCGTGATAAATATGTGCTCTGATAGTTTGATATCGTGAATTGTAAAAGGTCAGTTATAGAAGTTGTTGGTCTTTGTAATGGACTGCAAAACTGGATAAGAGCGTCCATTACGAGGTTATTGGTTTTTTTGTGTGTGTTTCATTATTACATTTGTTTTATTTGGCAGCATTGCAATGACGGTAAAGTTGTAATGACTTTTATTTAGTGTTGAACACTAGGAGGCACGTCCATTAATGATTTTTTAATCTGGAATTATAGTGATTTAGGAATTGTTGAAATTTTTTTTTAGTATGGAGTTAATGGTAATCTGCCATCCATCATTCATTTCAACCTCCCGTCCTCCTTTTACATCTCTAGCCATCCCAATCTCATTTCTGACCCTATGCTGGCACTTGACAAGTATTATCAGTGGCTGACAGATTGTCACAGTTTGACGCTTAACCGTGTGGTTATTAACTCTGTGAACACATTTTTGCCATTTATGCTATTGCTGTTGTTGTTGTTGATCTACTTTTGATAGAGCATAGTTTAATACTCTGTTGTTTTTATCTTTTTAGGTAAGTAGCCGTCTTCCTGTTCACAACTCTATTGGTGGTAGTTGTAAACTTAGAAAAGGTGATTCGCAGTTGGTTCATCCTCAGGTATTTTGTTTTTAATCAAAATGGTTGGTAAATAGTTGGCGTAAAGGCTTATAAAAAGCAAATGTCCAGTGGTTGTGATACAGTATTTCATTATGAGTGCATTTAATATCACTCTTAAAAAAAGTGGTGTCTCACCTTTCATACCGAACTCCGCAGACATTGTGTGATTTATAAAATGATATGAGGCGGTGTTTTATATTGGTGCAGTCTGCCCCTCCCCAAACATGTTGATTGGCATTTAATAACCACTTTTGGAGTATAGTGACTGATTTAACCACTTGTGGCCCGTGTAATGGCTCATATTAGTTCATAATCGCATAGTTCAATTCTTGCGATCCCTTCCTCTTTCCCATTCACCCTGGGATGGACATCTAATCGCTTTGCATCAGCTGTTGATTGGTGTGAGGCATCTCCATCCATTGAATCTTCTATCTGAAGCCGGTTGGCTACATATCCAGGGATGCAGGCTGTAAATCTATGCTATCCTTGGACCCACGCAAGTTAATCGTGGTCACTACATTTTTATGGGGAGGTCTTTGGTCTCTGTCCTCATACCGTATTTGCTCAGAGTTGACAAGGATTACGTCTCGATTAATGGATCTTAACGGTGGCATTGAAGTATCTGCGGTTTCAAAATAGCGCGGCAGTGCTGGGATTTTATGTATTGACTCAGGTTATCTTTCATTGTGACCTTGATGATACCCTGGCTTCCTTGTTGTTTATAAATGTAGACAATTCTGGTAAATGTCGGGCAAACATGGATGCATCAGTTTGCTTCAAGGACTCGAAGGAAAAACACATAAAATGGATAATATCTTATTACAGTTACTGCTTTCCCCGGAAATTTTAGTGTTTTTGTAGTCTTGTATTTTACTCGCACATGGAGTTAAATGATGGGTGTTTTTGTAGAGATTATTAGACTAACAGAATTACTGGCAAATTGAGGCAGATTACAGGCACAGGAGCTTTTCCTTTCCTACTTCTCACTTAAAATAGCCATGAACGACAGCAACTAACTCTTGTATTTTTTTCCTCGAATGTGCATAACTCAGACTTTGCATGTTTGAAATACATTTTCGACTTAAATGATGCCCAGTATTTTTTCCTCTGGCGCTTTTAGTGGATGCTAGGGCTCAAAGATTCAACTTTCAGCCACACTACTGTATTTTTACTTAGTTTGATGCGTGATAGGTTTGTTAATAAACCTTTAGTGACCAGTGAAATTTTTTTTGTGCACATAAGGTTTATTGGATTCAAAGGGGTCATGCTGTTGTCTTCCTACAAAAGTTTTGATTGAAATGCATGAACATGACTTTTTTTTTACTACAAAATACCGGTATGGTCATTTTTGCGAGCCTATAAATTATTGATACTAATGTTATGTACATAATTCATTTTTCGGCGGGGGAGCAGCTATATTGCGTTGGACACACCAGTTCTCATCTGGTCACTGAAGTTGGTACTTAGGATCACAGAACCCTGGATACTGCTAATACCCAAATAATCGTCGTAACAGCGTAGTGTCTGCGCAGACTCTGCGTTAGAACTACGCAGTGGACGGGACTCTAATGACCATTGTAATTGAAGGGCCCTGAAACACCAATGACCAGTCGCTGTTGTCAGTTGGATCTGTCATCGTCGACACTCAACCAATTGCAATGCAACAGGATCGAGCACTAGACCTCCCACTCTACCTCTGGCCTAGGACCTTGAAGGACTGGGTCACTATTGTTGGAGTCCATTGTTAAATACTAACTTAAAATTATATTGAGGGAAAGAGGATGAAGGTCTAAGACTGTGGTGGCGAACCTTTTTTTGAAGACGGGTCACAGTAACACGAAAAAAGAAGCAAAAAGTTGTCCGTGGGTCAGGCTCAAGCACTATTTAATTGTATGAATAAAATATTATTAATAATAATGAATAAATTAGCTTATTAAAGTAGCAAATAGAGATCCTCATCATAATACCCTTATCCCACCCGTGGCAGGGTCGGGTCTGTGAAATCTAGCCCGCCTGGTCCCCGTCCACCCCACACACACTATGAGACGATAAACTAGATATGATTCACGTTCGGGTCACTTAAAATTGCACGGTGGGTCACAGGTTCGCCACCACTGGTCTAAGATATACTGTACTTTTATTTGGCTTTTTCAGGTATGGTTAGCCTATCATTTTTTTCGTTTGAAGCAGGCACTGAAGGTCGTTATGTCTTGATGAAGTCGGTGTTACGGTATGTGAAAATGATAGAGAAGGGGGATTTTTAATATTTAAATCTTAGATTTCTGACTGTGACCACGCGTACCATTGGTACAAACAGATATCTGAACGGTTTTTTGAAAGCTTCTTTTTTCCTACTTTTGAATAGGGGATAGTTCCTAGCAGGATACACTCTATAGCTCTGATAAATAAACGAATTGACTCTGTCCTTCTTTCATCGAGGCCAGGTACTTTTCATTTGGACACGAAAAATTGACAAATTGCCACCAAGTGAGAGGAAAATTCTTACTGGTGACACGCACGTCGTGAATTTCTGTAGCTAAATTTTTCATCTCTTTCTCTCTCTCTTCTCCCTTTCTTTCTTTTGCATCAAGAGATGAGAGGTAGAGGGGGGAGGTGTCACGTGTTTTTATGTGCCTGGTTGAAAAGCATTGTGATAATAATGCATAGTTTAGGATTGTTTGTCAAGCTGTGTTATTATTTGGGTATAGAAAAGGACTTCCATGACGTATTACTTGGATGGGGATAAAAAGCGAGAAGTACGAACAATGAGTATGGTAACTGAGCTAAGACGAAACGCACGATTTAAGATGGACTTGTACTAATCTGGTAAATGTAAATTGTGGAAGGAATCTGTTAGTCTCGTTATCATAAATCATTGAAGGGGCATTTTTCTTGAATCTGCACAGCAGAGATTTACTCTTCCCTTTTCTCTCCTATTGAAAATGATGTGCGTCGCTGGTCAATTTAGTGTTTGACAGACTGGTGAAAGAAAATGATTTTTTGATTTTTGTTTGTTGAGGAAAAAAAAGAAAGGATTTTTTTTCCACTGTTTAAAGGGTGAGAGGTTAACGTATTCAGGCAAAAGACAAGTCACCCATTCACTCTCCTCTACTACCTCTACTGCATGTAGGATGCATTGTTTATTTCATCTTGCTTGTAACGGAGGTCTGATATTAAAAAAAAGACTTGTTAAAAAAAGAAATAAAAAAAATCAAAACATTGTACTCTTGGTAGTCTTAGTTCCCTTTTCCTCCCAACATATGTTTTTCTTTTTACATTTCAGACTGCCATTTCAGCAATTTCTTACAATCTTTCATGAGTTGTTCTTATTTAGAGACATGAGAGGGTTTAAATGTTTTTGGTTGAAAGGTGGCAACGACAACCTCGAATTGTGCTGTGCACCAAGAAACAAAAAAAGTAAAGAAATAAATAAAAAAACCACTAAAAGTTAACCAGATTACTCCTTCCTCACCACCTCCCTTATGCAAGGAGCAGAACCTTTTTATATTTTTTTCTTAAATAAAAATATTTAAATCGCAAATGTTTATAAAAGTTGTTGGTACTCCTAACTTGAAGGTCCATGTGTAGATCGTCGTCCTTTTTCCCTCACTCACACATACCCCAGTCAAATAGCATTTTGGTTTTTTTTTCACGATGAAAGAAATGGATATCAAGCGATTTGCATTTGTGGTTACTTCAGCGATCGTGCTTAAGTATGATAGTGGATATCTAATAAATTTTATGATTGAAGCTACCCGGGAAGGGGGTGCATTTTGAGGAATCTTAAAAATTGAGGACATTAAAGAGCAGAGGAGGAGAAGTGGTATAGGAACACTAGGATTCAAGTCCTTAGATGTTGCAAAACCAGTAAAGAGAGAGAGAGACGTCAATACTAGACTAGTCAATACAGACTTGGACACAGGAATTTGTACGTGTAATAGGAAGAGTGCAGATCAGTGTTTGGGATGGATAGGTTTTTATTGAGAATTGTGGAGAAGTGGAGGACTTGAATTGCATCCCGAATCCGCCATAAGCTGAATAAGGATACGATAACAACGAATGGAATGGAGAAATTGCTGGGATGACTATTGTGCAGAACAGGTGCTGGGAATCAACTTCCAAACGGCTAGCCTTTAGACGTAGATGTGTTAATTGATTGGGGAACAGTCGGTAGGGACGATGATTTTTGGTCTGCTGCCCTTTGCACAACCAACTAAGTATGGATTAAGAAGGATTAGACACCTTAATCAAGGAGTTGTTACAAGGTGACCACCTAAGTTGTTTGATAATTATGATATTAACTAATTAAACTTCCATAATAATTTAACTTCCTTGCTTTTAGTCGCTATAAGGGACTCGCCTCGGTGGCGAAGTTGGCAGGACGCTCTGTAACTGCGTCAATAGGTCTAGGTGCGATGCTTGACCGAGGTGGGTCGGCTTCTTTCGGGCGAGAGAGAAGTAAAACCGAGGTCTCGTGTAGTGTACTATGGCATTTGCACATAAAAGAACCCTCTCTACTAAGCACAGGGGTTGCAGCTTTGGTCGGCAACCGGCTGTGGAAAAACACTGTCCAATATACCGTCCTTGTGTCCATTCAGAGGGACAAGATGGGTACCTGACCTTACCATAGGCGGGAAAAGAGTTAGGAGTTGCTTTGCTTTTAGTCGCTATAAACGGGTCGTTTGTTGTTGATTTAATTAAGTATCTCCTGTAGTTATAATTGGTTTTCCTGGTGGCGGACTACCTCATTCTGCAGTAATTTAACTTTTTGCCGTGGCTGTTTGGACACTCGAGGCAAAAAATCATTACCAGTGGCAGTGAATTCAGCTGTTGTTTTTTTTATTAATTAGATTGATTCAGCTGCAAATTTTGATGAATTACATTGATTCAGCTGCAGTGTTGTAATATATTCTACTGTAGAATATATTTAAATATTTTATCGGGAGGTGAAGCCTGTTAATTCCTGCATGAATTGTGGTCTGTTAATATGTGATAACAGGTGTTGATAAGCTGCAACGGGCTGTGCAACTAACTGTTAATGGACCAGACACCAGTCACTTGGGCTTTCGGCGTTAGCAGCGCAATAACGTTTTATTTAAACGGATATATTTATTACGTTGTTGATATCGCTAAAAGTGCATGGACATTTAGATGACCTCATAGAAAGCAACCTTTCTCTAGCTGGTTAATTTTGAAACAGTAATTTTAATTTAGGGTTTATATATTCTAAATTTGGATACTAGATATGACACAGTAGAGACAATTTTGGATAGTGAATATTATATTTGAATGTCAGGTCTCTACGAACCTCAATTTATTAACGTTTTTTATAAGATCGTTTTAGAGTAGTTCAGCACATACACACTCACAAAAAAAGAGAGCGTTATTTGTGTGACTAAGGGGTTGTGTTTTATTTGAGGATTATGTGAATGACTGAGATTATCGATTATTTGACAAGTCATTTCTCTTCATTATTTTCCACTTCTCTTCTTTTCCCTCCTCTTTTTTTTTCTACTCCCGAAAGATGAATTCTTGGATGTCGATCACCTTGGCAAATCATCCGTATTTGTACTTGTCTTTTTGCCATCCTGCTGGAGCTGGACATTGTACTCATGTAAGTGAACTTTCTAAAGACCTGCACACAGTTGCACCACTTCGTGCACCCGATCTGTTGTGGATTTCCTCAGGGTTTCAGGGTTGGTGTTGGGAGATATAATTAAATTGCACTTACCTGTCTGATTTTTACATGAATTTTTCTGCCTAATTGGCTCCTGTAAATGTTATTTTAGTCATTGTCTAGTTTACATATGCAACTAGGTGTTGTAGTCATATTATAAGTGCTGTTGTCTTCAGATGCTGGAGAAGAAATTGATGCAAATTGCATAAAAATTTAAAGAATGAATTTGATCATCCGCACAGTAAAGTTAAATGGCAAAAAATATTCATGAATTTAAATAAAAAGTAATAATGGGTTCCTAAATAGCAGTCATTTGCAATCGTTAAGGGCAGCCACTTTAGCCTGCAAAAATATCACTAGAAACACTCCCATTTTGAATGTATTAGTGTTAACATAGTAATAACTGGTACTTTTTTTTTTTAAAAAAAAGCGTTAATCTGAAAAACGTCAGTTTGTTTTTTTATATTTTTCGCATTGTGTTAGCCAAGTGTAGCCAACCATTAGTCTTGAAGTACATAATAATTTATCGGTCTCTGTGGTTCTTGAACATGCGATTTCACAATTTAGGACAAATTTTATTCATATTTCTCCAGTTTTTGTCGTCTAAATTATTTCTGAAAAAGCAGAAGTAATTATTGTAATAAATTAACACAATTTTTTTCATTCTTTCTCCTGTAAATACGTGGGCGTATAAAGTTGAATTTAGTGTGTCATCCATTATTTATTTATCTGTGCTCAAATGAATTCAGATAATAATGTTATTATTTTGTGTTATAACTTAGAATCTACTTTAATTACTCTATCATCGGACTGCATGGTCAGTCACTGTGCAGTGCAAATGATTATTATTATCGTCACCGTCTACCAATTAGATGTCATAAAAATGAAAAACTAGTTGGCAATGTCCCGCTGGGTACTCGGACAGCCGCCACTGGACAACCTGTCAACCGTCTTTCTTAAGCAACCCTTCGGCCTATCGCCTGCGAAAACTTATATCCGATCCGTAAGCTCATGAGATGTGAGCACATGTGATATTTTTTTTTAAAAAACATCGTTTGATTTATTACTTCATGATGTTATTTTTAGTACGTTATAATTTCCCGAAAACATGCAGTACACATCCCGTAGGTTTGGTCCTCTCCTTGCACTATTATGATCCTTTTTAAAAACAGTTTTCGACTGCTAGTCTTATCAGTGACCCACTGGAATGGAACCCGTAGTCTCACAGTTATTTGTATGCCCCCCCCCCCCAATCTGGTGATAAGGTCGGCAAGGCGTTGGGGGAGCGGCAAGTTGCGTTGGACATACCAGTTCTCGTCTGATCACTGAAGTTAAGCAACGCAACCCCAGTTAGTACTGACATGGATGGTCGCTTGGGAAAACTGGGTACCGCTAGTATCCAAAAATCGTCGCATTAGTGTAGTGTCTGTGCAGTCCCATCAGAACTACACAGTTGACGGAGCTCTAATGACCTTGTAGTTGAAGGGCCCTAAAACACCAACAAACAAACAATAAACGGCAAGGCGTTCACCTGATATGCAGGTGGACCCAAGCTCAAAGCTTGTAAAGACATACAGTACGTGGTGGTGGCGTTTTGGATGATTAATGTCTGCTAGGCCCCAAGGATTGTCCATCAGCCACAGCCAAGTTTGAACCTTTTAGTCTGTAATTTTATATTCGTCATCTTTAAATCCATTGCAGGAGTGTATAAATTGTAAATGAACGCTGTTGTTTACCTTTTTTATGGTGCTATTTGACGTCCTGGTCACGGGACGAGAACGGCATGATGCTGAATTAGGCGACAAAGATGAAAATTAGGATGCAAATAAGAAAGTGATGCTTGTGGAGTACTTTTTCATTACAAACGATTGTAGTTGGATTTGGGGGATGAGGATTTGTGCTCAATGTAGGGTGAATAGCGATCTTCCAGAGCCAATTAATTATTAGGACAGACGCAGATACCATGCTTAATATTGTCTTTATTTTTTAAAGTGGGCCCTCTTTTGAACTGTGCGTACACATACTCAATGCGTGTTAAATGATTTATAATTCACACTTGGCCTCAAGTTAGGGTGTAATTATAGCTTGCCATATGAGTTAATGTTGCTTCCCAAGTTTTTTTTGTTTTTGCCTCCAGACCATACTGCTTTCGGAGGATTGGCAGCAGCGAGGAGATTATTGATTCTAACGTTCAAAATTTAACTACTGTGACAAACACTTAATATTTCATATAGGCCCTTGCTTCCTAGGTCACGTTAGGACTTGTCTTTCTCATTTTCTTTTCCATTTGTGAATTGGTCGATATATTGAGGTCCACTACGCCTCGTACGTGGCAATTGGCTCTTTTTTGTCCCTCTTCTATCTTCACTTTGTCTGTTTTTAACTCCCGTACTCTTCAGTTTTGGTTCTTCTTGGTCCTGGTTGGTCCTTGGTCTTGGTTCTTCTTGTTCACTTTTTGTTGCGATAATATTAAAGGACAGCATCCACACACGCTCTGCCCCGGACGCGAATATAGTCTCATTAGTAGGGTTCTTGGGGACAGCACAAGGGAGGTTAAAGAAACAGGTTATACTGCAATGGTGCGACTAATTTTGGAGTATTGTAGCCCAATTTGGTCTCCCTTCAGGCAGGACTTATCATGAGAAATTGAAAGAATCCAAAGAAGGGCAGCAAGAATTGTGCTCCACTGGTTTTCACGCAGGGAAAGCGTGACTGAAATGATAAGGGAATTAGGGTGGGACACACTGAGCCAGAAGCCTTTATCTCACAGCATTGGTCTTTTCACAAGACTGTTGCTGATGGGGTGTAATGGACCTCTGGCAGGAAGTGTGTCCCTGGCTGGGTATAAGGGAAGAAGGGATCATTCATATAAAGTGAAGGAACTAAGGGCAAAGACAGACTCATACTACTGGTCTTTCTTGCCAAGGACCATTCGACAATGGAATACCTTTGGGGAAAATAGAGTGGAGGGCTTACTGAAAGGGAAGGCCACCTTTGCAAGTATTGTAGAGGGACACAGCAACTGTAGCTTAGGGTCTTAAAGTTTTCTGGGTTCTTATGCAGCAATGAGAGTTAGTCTCTCCACTGCCAAATTGGCCATAGAGGCTGCTTGGAGTGAACTAGAATTAGAATATATCTTTAATTGGGCCTGTGCTCTTCATGACCAGGAAAGGCCGTTTATCTTACCATCGTAGGAGAGTACATACTGGTTTAATATTTCTGCACAGTCGCACATACTGGTTTAAGAATTCGTCCTCGCCTCCCTTGCCCTCCTAGTGCAGGGAGAAAGGGTCTCCTATATTTGGAACTATCCATATTTTTTCTTCTTTATTCTAGTTTATGAACTGTGTTGCAAAATTGGTTTGTTGCTTGCAACGTTGCATATAAAAATCATGCTTGAACTATCAATGTGTTATCCGTGGTATTTAGATTATCGGAGTTTTATTACAGCAAGAGTTAACTTTGCTTTCATAAGTGTGTCATTAAGGCACAAATAAATGCTAAGACCACTTTTGCACCTGTATCTCTATGTGGTGGAGTGAATTAAGTAACACATTGCATGTTGTTACGCTATTAGTATATTGAAACCATAACGAACTCGTTTGATATTATTGAATGGTTATGCTAAACGCAACTTTACACAATTTTTATTGAAAACTTTGCTAAGGTGATCACCGTGTTTTGTTCGTGATAAAGAATAGGTTACAGTAGTTGGGAACTGGTTTTTTTTGACGATGGACGCCGTTTTTCTTCTTTTAAAAAGTTATATAGGCAAAATATTATATTACGGAATTAGTTCCGAAATAATATTATCATCCGGCAACTAATTCGTAACTCAGGTTTCGTGCTCCTGTTGAAGTCGACCCACCTTTCTTCTCCCTTGACTGAATACATATTTTAGCCTCAAGTGCTTACTTGACAGGATGTGCATTTCATTCGTTCAGAATTGACAAATTTATACTAAGAAAATTACACAAGTTAACATGAGTTGTTGGTCGCACGTACTTAAAATTTTAAACGTTTTTTTCCGGAGGTAAGGGAGAGAGGGGGCTTTTTTCCAGAGGAAGGAGGAGGAAGAAATTTCATTTATGGGGTAGTGTAAAAAACGTTAAATACTGTAAATTAACCATATCGGCATAGTCGTGGGTGGTCCGGTTTTTTTTTTTTATTTTATTCTTGAGTAGTTATATTAAGAAGACGACGCCAAGTCGTCTCTCACCCACTCCGGTAAAAGAAGCACCCAGAGGTGTCCTGAACGGTGACGAATTTGATGCTTATGCTGTCAAGAGTTGTTTTAAGCATCCTGTAACAATTTTTTTTTGTCTTCTTTCTTATTGGCGTTGTTGCGTGAAAACGACTCTTTAGTTTATAAATAAATATAGTTTGGTATTTAGACTGGAAAAGTTTCATTTGAGAGTGATAAGTTGTAAATCATGTTAAGTTCCTTGACGTATCTGAAATTTTGAATGTGATGGGTGTAAAAAAAAAGTGATGAACTAGTTAGTTAGTGGTGTTATAGTACATTTGATAAAGTTGTTGTTGAAAGAGGGACTTCAGGAATGAAAACTGTGAATGGACCAAGGAAGGACTGATGCCAGTGAGATTTAAATGGCAGAGTATGCCTGACTGTGTCTAGAATACAAAATATGGAGGTTCTTTCCTTGCCCTTGTTGATGGATTTTCTCCCCTGATAAGCAGGAGGCCTAAAGAGCGGTCACTTAACAATTGCCATGCTACTGGATGCTGGATCTCTGCTCTAGACTATAGGACAGAAGGCTAGGATTGTTGTTATCACGTAGCCGAATGCGTTGTGGGGAAAGCAAAATTCGTGCAACACTTTTTGAGTTATCTTTGAAGGACATGGTCAACTGCTAGTGAATATTGTCGATGGTCCACATTGGTCCATATGAGGGGTAAAATTTGAGCAGTGGACAAATTCGGTGATTGAGAATAACACGGCTTATACGAGCGTTTTCTGCTACTGAAATGCAAACCCCTCCTCCTCCCTCTCTCCTGGCCTTTCAATCTCACATTGACGCCTAATCTTGAAAAATATGCGCCACACCGTTACCCTTTGGTCTCAGTTGGTCCACTTGACTCGTGTGCCTGTGGTTAGAGGTTCATTCCTGGTCGAGGTGGGTGACTTCTTTCAAGTGAGAGAGAGGAGCGTGAAGTACGTCGTACGTCAGATGGGAAGTTGCCCTGTGTGGTGTGTAGGATGTCACGCGTATACATCGGCAAAGTTTTGAGGTATCGGAGCTTGTCCCGTGATGTCGCTAAGTTACCGCCCGCTAGAGGGAGTCAAATGTTAAGATTTGGCTTTTAAATTATACACAAGAATTGATGTCAAGCGAGGATGGCCAAGGTACATTTGTCATATGAAGCACCAATTCGATACAGATCCGGGGGCCAGCGATTCATCTCAGTGCAGATTATAGACACTAGTAAGTCTTTTTGATGTGTTGCATTGCTTTAGGTTCTGTTTTAATGTTAAGACGGGCTCATCTTTTGTTCCCCTCTGCTTCATCAAAATATCTTCTGATTTTACATACACGTCAGACGACCACATTAACTTTGTAATACTTAACAGATACATTTTCTAACTAGTTTTTCGTTTTATAAAATCGTCGAGGTAGTTTTCTTAGATAAAGATGAGGTCAGCCCAGAGGGGGAGAGGAGAGGGAGGATGCAGTAGTAGTCGTCCTCTAATTTAAGTATATTCGTAAAAGCTGCCAATCACCTGTTGTGTTTTTAAAGAAACCCTCGATTATCTTGTCTTAGTTTTTGTTTTCCAATTGGGAAGATTTTATTGTCTAAGCCATTTTCTGGTGATAACAACATAGTTGAGTATCTTAAAAGTTTTTTTTTCTCGAAAAAAGAGAGGGACTAATGGAGCAATCATTGAAAGGTGTCAATCAGACAATAAAAATAAACATAAAAAGTAGAGGTGTGATTTGTTTTTATTATTCGCCAAGATTGTAGGGATCTTGTTTTTTATGTAAGTGCTTTTGACACCCCTTCCTCCGCCCTAAAAAAAGGAAATTTATTTTTTGAGGCGTTGTGGTTTCCAAGGGACGGTGTCGGTATGAGAAGTAATAGTATAAATAAATTTTTAATGTGCAATATATGTATGATGGTTCATTCCATAGCCAGAATAAGAACTAGCTGGGTAAATACTGGAGGCTGCAAGTAAAGGTTGGGGCGCACAAAGGTTAAGCACTAAGTCCTTGTGGACGAGCTGCTGACTGGAGTAGGGGAATGGGCACCTCAGTGAATGGTATTCGCGGACAACTGCAGAACTTGGTGATCCAGAGAAGTAGAAAAGGGCCTAAACGATATTAGAACAACGACAGAAAAGGAGGCTTGAAGTGACCATGAAGAAGACAGGGTATATAACTTTCAGTTGGAAAGGACAGGAAAGTGAAGGTGGCGTACTCTGTGGAGGCAAGGTAGTGAAAAAGAGGTGCAGTGGTCCAAGTACCTAGGATCAGTGTTCCAGAGCAATGGAGAAACGGATTCGGATGTGATTCATAGAATTAATGTAGGGTGAATGAATTGGAGACAGGCAAGTGTGGGTCCTTTGTAGTCGGAGGGTCCCAATAAAGGTAAAAGGAAAATTTTGCACTGCGAATGCTGCTGTACACGGGTGGGGTCTTGAGAGCAGAGAGAATTAGGAATGAGTATATTGGGGTTGGTTTGGGTGTGAGGACATCGCGGACAAGATGAGGGAGAATAGAGTGAGGTTGTATGGGCATGTGATGAGAAGAGGAGAGGAGGATCTGATTACGTCCATATCAGGGATGCAGGTTATTGGAAGCACCTGGTGCAGAGGGAGGCCTAAACAGACGTGGCATATGATAGGGTGTGGGATGGAGGGCCAGAACCCGTAGGCCTGACTCGGCCACAGGTGGGATAAGGGAATGATGATGAATATTATGTTGAAGCGCGTTAATGTCAGAATGTAAGCACCCTATTGCGCCATGACAAAAAATGTGACGACGATGGTTTTATAATGAAATTTTTTTAAGGAAAATTGGATACTTAAAATTTTTCTTATTATTTCATACTGTATATGTAGTCATAAATACGTAAGGGAGGAGGATTGGGAGGATTTGAAATTTTTAGCTGTCTTTTTGAACTCCCCCTCTCCCTCTCTTTCTCACTTGTCTTTTTTTTTTTCGTTTGGTAGATGTGATTTGTGTAATAATAAGCCCATAACTCACGAGTTTTGTTAAGGAATTTTTCCCTGTGTCATTTCTGAGAAACGGTAGTAAAGTAAAAGTTCTTTGTCCTGAATGTGAAGTTTCGTGTTGTAAGAATCATTTATTCACTCTTTACTCCACGTGTTCATTTCCATATGTTGTGTATGAAGAAGAGTACGCTACTGCGTTGACTAGGAAAATTATTTTTTGGCTCATAGAGTAAAGAAAAAGGGGGAATTTACGTCTTCAAAAGTGAATCCTTCTCCCAACCCCTCTTAAAGTGATATGCTTAAAACAAAGCTTGTTTATTCTACTTGGTAAGTTCCCTCCCGCACTCCCTGCCCTCAAGGCTTTTTGGTCAAGCGTGTTATCCGACTGCTGCCTACCATCTACTTCTATGCTTGGCCGGAGAATTTCTAGGAAGAAGCTTTTAATGACAGTCAGGTGTCAGATAGTGGTTTGTAGAGCACCAGCCTAACTGGTCAGTTCATTTGTGGTCAAAGTTTGAGGCTACTCTTACCGTCTTTCTGACAAGAAGCTTGTACATTTTTTAACAAACCCCTGCTAGCCTCCTCTCTAATCGTGACCCGTTCTGAGACTGTGTCCATCATCAGTTACCACTTGATGCTTGCCTCCTTGACCTTCTATTGCCTTTCTTGACCGGTTGTTGCCAATGACTGGGGTATAATCTTAGGGCCGTTGTTAACTAAGTGCAGAGGCTGAGTTTGTAGACTGAAGAGAATTTATAGCCTGATGATTATGTAGTTAGGAAGAACTAGTAGTCGCCTACCTACCTGTACGGTTGGAAGCTACTGACCACAACCTAAGTTAAATTCCTTAACATTTCTCTTAAGACAGCGGTGTAAAGGTATTCATGAATGTTGTGTGCTAATCGCATTGAAGCTGCACTGTGTCAGCTCAAATTACTTGAAAATTAGTTTTTTTTTTTAAAAAAACAACCAAGAATGAGGCGGAAGATGTTCTTACATCGTCACCAGATTTCTAGCAAGTCGGTCAGTTATGGTGCAGCCAAGTTGCGTTGGACACACCAGTTCCCATGAGATCACTGAAGTTAAGCAACTCAAGCCCACGTTAGTACCAACATGGGTGGTTATTAAAGAACGTTGGGTGCTGCAAGTTTCTCATTTCCTGCATCCTCCACACCTTCCTCCTTATCTCCCGCAAGCAGCCTCCTAAGGGTTCAGCCTGTTATGGCTGCTTGGCTTCCTAACCCATTATTGTGTATGTAAGAACGATATTTAATCATATTATCATTTTTAAAGGATTTGGTACTCCTGTTCCTGGCTTTGTAGTACCCCCTCCCCACTTCATCAATTATCACACTTATGGAAAGGGGCACAGGTCTCTGCTTGTTCTGTTCATTCATTCCTTCTTCCTATTCCTCACCAACTCCCTTTCGTACATCCCAGGCAGTACCATGTCCCGTCGTACAACCTGCCCCAATATTTGCTTAGGGACATCACTATTTGAAAGAGAGACCTGGCATTATTTTTTTTACCTCTCTCCTCTCCCCCAACCAAGTTATTTTTGATGAGAAAGGTGATTAGCATCTCTAAACTATATATTGTATTATTAATATTGTTATTCTTTTCATCCACCACCCTAGTGATATTTTTGGTTGTTGAAGATTCGCTATTTTGCCATCATGCGAGTTGATTTATATTGTATAGGGTTGGAAGAAGCGATTGTGCGTTAACAGATATGCTATTAATTGAATTGTCGTCGTCCTCGTCGTTATTCGGACGATGGGAACGAAATAATAGCACCCTCACCTGAGCACGCAATTGCTGCAGATCAGTTACCGTACCATTTTCATTTATTTACTGGTTTATTTCACGCTACATACGCCACTATTTATCATTCTACTCCCTTCGCTTATTATCATTGTCATGCTGGGTTTCCAATAAATATAAATTATGTGTCTGAATAGATAGATATGTGGTGCGTATGCATGTCTCTTTTCTTCTGAATTGCATATAGGGTTAGCATATTTCCAAAAATTAACGGCAGAATAATTTGTTTATTATGCTCTAGGTTGCAGTACTTCGCCGTAAGTTACATTATTAAATTAGATTAGCTGTCTCTTGGGATGAGTTGTGGTTCATTTCTGAATATCTCTTAATACGTGGTATCCTCTCTCTCGCTCTCCTCTTCCAGCTCCATCTCCTTCTCGTAGTGAAATTATGGATTCTGGCCCCCTTATCTACTTCGTCCTCCTCTCCTCTTCCAGTGTCTACTGTATACTGCATGTACTCTGCAGACCACTTATCTAATAATACAGTGCTACATGTATCATCTTTCTATATCCTGAATATCAAAAAATAATCTTGCGTTTAACTCTTTTGATCTTCTTCTTCTTTAAGTTAGTCTCTTTCTCAGGCTTTCGATTAATGTTTACAATTTCATCAATTTTTTTTTGCAGTGATAATTTTAATCGTATTTCTACTACTACTCGTCGTCCTGTCCCACTAACATCGCCCCCTCCATGTGACGTGTTAGCCAAATGAGTTCAATGTAAATAAAAGACTTGATGACTGGCTGCTCATCATCAGCCCTCTTAACCCCTTCCCTCACTCTGATTTATTAGAGGAAGTTTTATGTATACTCATCCCAACACCACCTCCACCAGAGTTCATATCCTCTATTTATCTGATGACGTTTCCGTTTTAGTAATTAAGCGAAGCCTTAGTTGACGGATAGTTTTGGGAAGATTTTTATCACCGAGTACCACGCAGTGGACATTAGATAAACGTATATGTATATATATTAGTACAGTGATTTATTTCTGGATGGTTGGTCGCATGGAGGAGGTCCGGTTACGTGGTATTAGATTACATAACGCGAAGTTTAAAAAAAAAACTTTGTATATAAAAAGGGAGGGCACAGAGGGTAATATTTTGGTCGTTGGCTTATATATATCATAAATAATTCTTGGTATGGATAGTGCACATTTTAGCCACATTGTAAAATTAGAAAGAAAATAAGTAACGATTATTAAATTTGAGTGTTTCTGTCAGGAGCGGACTGACGACTGACAAGGCTCATATAAAAAGGACTGCGTCGAGATATTATGTGTTTTATACTTTTATTTTTTTGTTTTAAAAAGTTATTTTCGCTCATTATGGAAATTTCCACATGTACATAGCTAGTCCACTCCGGGTGCCTGTTGCTGGCCTGTTGGGTCGTCCTGACAGCAACAGCAGATTTTTGTAACTCGTTTAGTCTGGAGGAACGTGGAAAATTTGAGTGTTTTTTCTCTACTTGTTTATTAATTATAATATTTCGAAGTTTTTTTAAAAAAAAATACAATATGACGAGCCCAAGTTGTGTCAATTTATGATGAGTTGACTGCTGGTGGAAGGTTGCTGCATCCTGAAATGTAGTGAGAACCGGAATCTGTTGCTGAATGCTGCTGTCTCTACTTGGTATTTGCATTTGAATAGTGGTTGTGGGGACAATTACACTTCTGGCAAGTGTCCTTTATGCTTTTCTTTGAAAACTCTCTTGAGAGGATTTATTGTATTTGTTTGAAAGATCCCTCTGACAGTCTTCTTTATAGTAGGAGTGGCTTTAATGAGCATATTATCAAGTAAGGAAAAAGAACTTGAGCGGTGTATGTTGTTGTGTAGGTGGGAGTTGTAAGTTTTAAGTTTTTCGACCGTATAAACCTTAAATGTATGTACATGAAGAATGAAAGAATGGTGTAAGGATATTTCATGATGTCATTTTATAACGTACGTCTCATCATATATTTTTTTTTATATATTTTAGCGCCTAAGGCTGACAGGACCTAGTTCATTTATCTCCTCTAGTTCTCATTATCAAACTCTGAATGCATCGCACAATGGCCATCGTTGTTGGCCCGCCCGCTTCACGTTACTCTCCACTGGAACTCTATGTCAGTTCTTTCATTGTATGAAAGCAGATCGCTGCACATATATTCGGGCACCCCCTGAGTGATCAGACAAGTCTGAAGGAAGGGTGGGTATGAACGTTGGTTCTGGTCCAGACTAGGCATCAGCATAAGGCAATTTTTTTTTCATTCGACGTATTGATAAAATGACAGACATCTCTCTTTTTTCTTGTTTTTATAAATTAATTAATTTCAAAATGATGCAAGCAACTGCACTCAATTCATCTTGTAAATTTTTTTTACTGTCCTTTTTTTGTGGTAGATTATTTATTACTGTCTTCATCCGGTGGTGTTTGAATGTCCTTAAATTGTTTTCTGGGCGACGTTCCTCAAGACTTTGATTGTGACTAAACTCCTTGCAAAACTCAGGATTAAAATTTCCAGCAGTTATTAAGGTGCGACTATAGCTACATAACTGACTTAATTGAATCCTGTTTTACTCTTGCAAAGAACTGATATCTTTCATCATTGCTCTAATGCAGTGGTCTTCGAACTTTGTCGACTCACGGAACCCTTAGAACTATAAGATGTTTTGGGGGAACCCCATCCCAGCTTTAGAAAAGTATATCTTGCCTCTGAACGAATCGGCTACGAATTTTTAATTTGACTCGCGGAACCCCGAGAGGTGTACTGCAGAACTCTGGGGTTCCGCGGAACACAGTTCGAAGACAGCTGCTGTAATGTGATCCAAAGGTATACTGCATCCTTTAAATAGCCTTGTTTAGCTCTTTTGCCACCTATGATGTGGTCGAGTACGTACGAGTGCAGCTTTTGCAAGAGCACAATACTGAAAGGAGGGAAATGGAAACTGACAGGACCAGAAAGACACTGTGGGACAGACATGAATAGAGGGAAGGATTGAGACCTGAAAGAATGGAGGGATTGTTTGATGGACAGTGGTTTTACTGGGCTAGCTGTCACCTAATATTGTAACCCTTTTAGGCGACACGCAGGGCGACATTTTTAACTGAAAGACCATTTCTCTTAAGAGGAAGTATAATTATTTAAGTAAGGCACCAAAAGTAGTTCATAGGGTAAAATTAAGACAATATTCAGGTTTCATAAGACCCGATACTTTTAGTTGCATTTTTGTTGGAACAGTAGCTTAGCAATTGAACGATTTGTTGCTCCATTCCTGTTATTTTGGTTAGTGTCTCACATTAGATTTTGATGTGATTAATGAAGTGGTTGTCAAAAATATGTACATTTCGTGTAGTTTGTCAGCCAGTCAGTCATACAGTGCTTAAAAGGATGAAAGTTGTATTTGAGGGGTGAGATGCAGCTTGATCGGTCAGAATGGACTACCGAGAAGTAATTTTATAAGACTATATGTCTGGACGTCGACAGCGTGGTAATTTATTATGAATGATTTCTTGGGTCCTACAATGACACTGTCTAGTCTTGAAGATGATTCCTCGTATTAGGTTGCCACTGGAAAGGAACGTCTGAGTTTGATGGGTAGCTCAGCTTGTTGGTAGTGATTGAGTTTTTGTATGGGGAAGGTGTACAGATCCACAGGTGTTCCTTTTCTCTCTCACTGTTCTTCACCATTTCGGATGAAGGCATGGTCGAAAAGATTGGACTATGAAGAAGAAAAGGGGTGGGATCTTGCTGTGGGGGTGGGGGAAGAATTATTTTGAGAGGGGCGAGACGTGGCACCGTGGCAAATAAGAGAGAATATATGATGGGCAGGCAATACTCAAATATAGCAGTTGCACGCATCTTATGTTTTGCAAACAGCCATCTCTTGATGTGGAAACCTGTCTCGCCGTGAGGAGGAGGCTGTTGTTATCCTCCTTCACTCACGTCCCTTCTTCTCTCCTTTGGTGGTACTTAGACACTAGTAGTAAGAAAGGTGCATCTTGTCTTTCCTCGGGTTATTTAAGAAGTGTAGTGCAACTCTACAAAAGGCTTGGCCTGAAAGTCTGAGTGTAAAAAAAATTGTTTCTGAAACCTGTCCGGAACACTTGTGGCGGAGCACATTTTTTTGAAATACTTAGATTTTCAACTTAGTTCTTACTATCTTCACCTTGGGTCCGAAGTTCCTCATTTACTGTTTGGACAGACGTTTGCAGCAGAAGGGACAAGGTTTGTTCCAAAAATACGGGCTCTTCACTCCGCATTGTAAAAATGCGTATGCTTTAATTGTTGTCCTTTCCAAAGTTTGACGACAGAGGACGATTTGGCGCTCAAGAACAACTCTTTTAACCCATTTAAGTTGGTTGAGATCTCTATTGGTATTGGAACTTGAATCCCCAGCTTCAAATGTGCTCTCCGTTCCGCTCTGCCAACGTCCTTTTCAAACGGGACAAGTAATATTAATGTTGGATACTTTTTGAATCTCTCTTTCTGTAGAAAATGGTAAGGTGAGAAGGTAGGCCTGGCGTAGCTTTTGTTTCTTGCCCACCTATGTCTTCTCTCTCGCTACAGTCCAAGGTCGAACGTTGCCCAAAGAAAAAATAATAAAATAAAAATGCCTCGAAAGAGGTGATGGAGGGATAAGTAACCTTTTTTGTGTGTGGTTCTTGTACTGGCTCACACTTTAGTTTGGCATCCTATTTTACTAGTGAATCTCTCTCCCCCTCCTTCTCTGTCTTATTCCACCTCTTCCTCTTTGCCCTCCTCACCCTCTGAGCACTCCACCCTCACACATCTTTCTTTGGTTGCCCTTTCTTCCTCCTGCTGTTTCGCCTAGGTTACCCTAACTCAACACTCCTTCAAGTTTTATTGGTTAAAAAAAAAGCCAGTTAGGAATGTTGCATTGTCATCTTGCCCGAATTGTTGAGGGGGTTAAGACATCTCTTCCTCCCCCTCTACCTTCTTAAGGAGATGCTCCTGGGTCTTGACGTAGATGCTGGTACAGGTATTTCGTTGTCGTCTTACAAGAGCGCCATCTGTCCTGGTGCTGCAATGGATGCTTAGTGTCACTATGGTAAAGGATTTTGTGGTAGGCAAAGAAAGATAGACACCAGGCGTCATGTATCCATTTTCACCTGCTGCTGTTTGGCTTCTAAGAGCTATTACTGAACATAAGTGTCATTTAATCTTGAAGTTGATCGAACAAAGGTAGTTGTATGTCTGCTTTTGTGAAATGGCGGCGCCACCATAACCCTGAGCAGAATACTAATGGATTGTGGATGGCACTGAATTTAACAGGTTAATGGCTGACAGTTTTTTTTTTTTGGTTTTTCTTCAGTGTTGTCTTAGGTGTGAAACCATGAACCTGATCTAAGACTTAGACAAGCAAAGTATTTATTTTTTGACATTCATGGGACACATTCTCTGAAGAGGTCCATTTCTTTGAACTTTTTTTTTTTTAAAGAAATGGGTGATAACCGTGTAGTTGTAAATTTGCACCAACTGCATCACTAATAACAACAATAGTAGCAGAGTGTATAAAGTGAAAGTGGGGCATTTACCTTTGTTGTTGTTGTAGGAAATGTGGTTCATTGTAATAATAGTCATCAATCTTTCTTTTGATCTCATTCTGGCTGCAAATTTTCTTGAAGAGTAGTTAACTGTTATATGATTGGCTACAAATTTGATAATATTCGTTTTGTCGGATTAATTTTTATGCCTTTAACGACACGTTGCAAATTGTGCTAGTCCCCCCGCCCCCTCTGCTACCTTGTACAGTGGAACCTCGCTTAACTAGCATACTTTTTTCCCGAATCTCACTCGTACTGTGAAACACTCGTTAAGCGAAACAAGGGATCCATGTAAAATGGGATAATGCGCTCCTCCTCTAATAGTCCTCCACTTCTGCCTATCTCCCACCAGCTCCCCGTCTACCCCACACACTGCCATATCCTTACGGACAACCTGCCCCCACGTCTGCTTTGGTCTCCTCCTGCCCCGGGTGCTGGATAATGCACTCCTTTGCAAAAAAAAAAAATCCTTGTTTTTAGGAATAGTGAATATTGTTGATGTGGAGTGGACCAATTGTATGTGCATGTCAGGTTAGTCAGGAGATCATTTCCCCATTTTCCAGACTTCTAGTAGTTTTTAATGCTAAAGTCCTGGCATTTATCTGCCTTTCTAGTACTTTCCTTATTGCTTTGTCCAGGTTTCTTCTTAAGCCTCTGCGCGTTGCCTTTAATAGGGTCCTGCGTGTTATTTTCCACATCCTCCTGCAGTCAAGTGTTGCCCCCGCTTATGCCAAAGCTAAAGCTGAAGTTAACATTCTCCAAGTTTATGGCCTACTCTAGCTTCCTTCTCCTTGCTAGCGCCATCCTATGCACTTAATCATTGAATATTTTGTATGTCTGTAACAGTTAGGCGAACGCCCTGTTTTCTTTTTGAACCTACCATGCCGTTTCGTGTTGTCCCAAGTGATTATTCCCTATGAGGTGTTTTAAGCACTGGAATGCTCTTCCTTATTCCCTCAAGTCTACTGTGTTCCTATGTACAGGGTTGAAGTGTGTTTCTAACTGCAGGCACTTTAAGCGGCCGCAGCTCCTGTATACCCATTTCCTTCACTGCCCTGTGCCGTTCTAGTTTTCCCCATCGGTGTCCTGCCTTGTGGTCTTGTTACTGTTTTGGGTTTGCTCTTATACATGCCGGTTTTGTTGATTGTACCTTTGGTATGATTGTAAATAAAAATAAAAAAATAGTACATATGTTGTAATTTTTGAAAGTCTTTTGAAAAATCCTAGATGATGTCTAAAGGCATTTCAATAATTCTACGAGAGGAAACCTTGCAGAACTTTTTTTCCTTAAAATAGAGGACTGGGCGTTAATTATTCCCTCATATATGGGTAATTATTCAAGTAGATGGCGTTTAACTTCCCAGAAATGTTTTACAGTAACTGGAAAGAGCTCTCAGCTGTTGGCTACTGTAGTAGTTTTAGGCGTCCTGTGGGGGTCTTTAAATAAAGGCGTGATTACACGTTGATTATTCCTAGTTTATTCCCTACTATCCCACCTCCTATTCTCCTTTGCTGTTTTTATTCTGGTTGCTATTGTTAGGGGCTGTTTGTTTTATGTGGCAGCCCATGTTTGGATATGCGATGAATGAGGTATCATTTTAGAAGCCGAGGCCGTAATTGTGGCCTCATTATGACATTCATGGCGAAAAGAGAAAGAAAGAAAGGTAAAGAGGGGTCATTTTGACGGAGTGCTTAAGGGAAAAAGGTATGAAAAGATTGAAGGAAGACACTCTTCTTTTTCTTTTTTCTGGAATGAATGGGTTGGCAACTGGGCGCGAGCAAATTTAAGTTAGAAAGAAAGCAAAGAGAATGAACTAACAAAGACACACACACATGAGGAACAAAATAACCCCCTGACTGAAAACTGCACCTACTGGTAATTTGAACCCTGCACGATATATAAACTTGACCCATCAAATGGGCGAGTCTCATGTTTTATGAACACGGGCGAGGAATGGGAGAAGACGAAGCCTTCATCATCCCGTTTTCTACACTTCCGAAACCTTATTTCTCTACTAGCTGCCCTGTTTATTTGATTTCATTCCTCTTGATATAGCACCTGTTAACTTTGGAACCTAACAAGACTGTAAGATTTTCCAAGAGCTTCTTGCCCCAGGCCGATTTTGGTGTTGTTTTATTTGATGAGATCTTATGTGCAGCATTAACTGTGCCGTAAACGGTGAGTCGAGCACATCAGGGTTTCATAACACATTGGGCCACTACCGTATGTTTCCACAGCTGGGAGTTTCAACTCGGGATCATCCGAGAGAGCGGCGAATTGCGTTGGACACACCAATTCTCGTCTGATCACTGAAGTTAAGCAGCGCAACCCCAGCTAATACTGACATGGGTGGCCGCTGGAGAAAACTGGGTACTGCTAATACCCAAAAGTCGTCACATTGGTGTAGCGTCCGTGCAGTCTCTGCGTAAGAACTATGCTGTGGACGGGGCTCTAATGACCTTGTAGTTGAAGGGCCCTAAAACACCAACAAACAAACTGGGATCATCCGAATGCCATGCTAATGTGTCCACCCTATCATGTCACCCAGCGGTGGACTTGATTGTTATTAGAGTTATGGTGGTTTCTCGAAAATTTTGTCTTTTATATGACAACTGATTGCCATATGTTGTTTTAACAACCTCGATACTGGAGGACTACAGTTTATTAGGAAACTGATTGCTGACCGGATGCCTCAAACCCTCCCCCCTTTCTGGTTGTAACTGAGTAGTAGCCATATACTGCATGTATGCTTTCTGTAAATTTACTGAGAAGCCTGTTACTAAGAAGCCCTGTTAAAGTCGCAGTCATTCTTGAAATTGACCACTTCCTATTTAATTTAGGGGTCTGTCTGTTATAGGAAAGTAGTATTACTGGGATAATCGTAGTCTCTTTATGGTTTTAATTAATGGTTGGCGAAGTGTTCAAAGATATATAAATAAATTCATTTAGTGATAGTTTATTATTTTCTATGTATGTATGCGTGAAATTGCTAACGATATGCCCACGAATATTGTGCATAGTTTGAATTATCAATAATTATAGGCATTTTGTATATCTGGTGTTTAGCCGTAGGCTTGCTTGAGATGTTTAACTGATGTTAAAGATCTGATTGCAATCTTAATTACCTATGTGAAAACCCTTTGAAGTTATCGACACTGTTCCCCCTTTTTCAGTCAGAAGACTCCACATAACACACACCGTCGTCTCTTTCAAGCCAAACTTTTTATTTTAAATATGAAAAGCTATCGTTGGTTTGCTTATTTTGATTATTTACAGGACTGACTCAGACGTCGGGTTTTCGGACCGCAAAACTAGTCCTTACACTTTTAAAATTTCTAAGAAAATTCCTGATTTTTCCTATACATCGCAAAACCTTCGGTCAGTCCTGGATATTTAACGTCTGAACGCCCCGTTGCCGCATGCTGAATAACACTAGACGCTGTTAAGGTCATCACACTAAGAATGTTGCTGGATTTATTTACTTTTTTTTCTCGTTTTATATACTTTTTTCACTTTTAAGCTGCAGGGCGACGGAAGTTGCATGCTTGTCTACTACACTGGATTTTTTTCGGTGGTGTTTTAGGGCCCTTCAACTACAACGGTCATTAGAGCCCCGTCCACTGCGTAGTTCTAATGCAGCGTTTGCTGCACGTCTGTTAGGACGATTTTTGGGTATTAGTGATCAAACGAGAATTGGTGTGTCCAACGCAATACAGTTGCTCTATTACACTGGACTATGGCTTTACAGAAGCAGTGCGCAAACCTTTCTTTGAGCGACCCACATAGGTTCTGTACGACTTCTGGCGGGCCAGATGAACGTCCAAAAGACCTGTTGTAGATGGCTACATTCGCTATAAAGAAATCTTAAATGCATTAAATAAGCAGCAGTTATTTTAACATAAGAAATTTTAGTTCTAATCTTCCTTAATCTAGCTCCGAATTTCGAGCCACGTTAAGGAATTTTTGATGAAAAATCCTGAAAGATTTGGCAGTCTGTCCACTCCTGCTTTACAACAAGGAATCCCTTTTTGTGCTGTAGGTGAAATCATGCACGTCCCATAGCCTCATGACGTTTATTCGACCGAAGGAGGGAGCGACGAATTGCGTTGGACACACCAGTTCTCGTCTGTTCACTGAAGGTAAGCAGCGCAACCCAGCTAGTACTGACATGGGTGGCCACTTGGGAAAACTGGGTACTACTAATATCCAAAAATCGTCGCCTTAGTGAGGTGTCTGTGCGGTCTCTGCATAAGAACTATGCTGTGGACGGGGCTCTAATGACTTTTGTAGTTGAAGGGCCCTAAACCACCAACAAACAACAATCGACAGAAGGCACTGTTTTTGTCGCGAGCGGCTGTAATGCGTTGGACCCACCAGTTCTCGCCTGATCACTGAGGTTAAGCAACACAACAACAACAACAAAAATCGGTACAGTGTCTGTCCAGTTTCTGCATTAGAACTACGCAGTGGACGGGGCTCTAATGACCTTGTAGTTAAAGGGCCCTAAAACCTCAAAGAATCAATCATATCCTTTTTTGTCTGGAGGAACCTCTTATTTCACCCAGGATTGAACTTAATCTCTCTGACCTAGCGACTTTTCAGACAGGAGTAGAGAACGGTCAGCCAGACTCTGGGAGAAGGTAATGGCGGACTACAGCAGTCTTCTAGGGAGGCGGGTGAACCCTTGGTGTTTTCTAGGAGGCATGCTGATGCTATATTGCTAAGGTTTCCTTCATGGCTTACATTCATAGAAAGACAAGAACATAATAATATGTTAACCCATTTTGTTGTTTAACGTTACATGTAATAAAATCTATAATGTTTTGATATTCTTAAATTGTTTAAGAAATAGATAACCTGACAGATCTCGTGTAAGGTGGTAATTAATTGTATTTTATTGCATAAATAGAGGTATCGTAATTTATAGTTTGCTTTCCGCTGCAACTATTATCCATCTCGTGTTGAACGTATTTATATTTTAAATAACATGCTTGTATTTCGTAGGTTGGGAATAAATTACCCTTCACTTACATGTGATGAAATATCTGTCTGTCCCCTGAAGGAAGGAAGTTACTTCTTCGTGTTTGTCCGAAAAAAGGTTTTTTTTTAATGGTACTAACTACACTATGGCTTTCAGCAGATTTAGGTGTGACATTGTTACTCACTCACTCACCCACTGTTTCCTGTTAATGAAAATATTTCTGGAATCGGTTTTTTTTTTGTGTACCTCTGTTGCATTTGATGAAGAGTTGTTTCTCTCACTATTGACTATTTTTATCTTTCCGGGATATTTTTTTATCCTGGTTGATAATTATGACGTTTTTAGGGACCTTACTCTGACAATTAAATACCGGAAGTAACTGCATTTCAGAAGGACCCACAAGCATATCATTGTTGTACGTAATCAGTCATCCTTTAACAATTATCAATGTGTCTGTCATCACTGATGGGGGTTTTTTACCGTCAGGAAGCGATAACTTTCTTAGGACCCCCCCTTCCCCTTCGTTTTTTTAGAAGAGTGTGGAAGGATGGAAATGGGACGGAAACAATCAAGTGCACTTGACAATTTAGTTAAAACGGTGCTGCTCATTTTCTGGTGTCCACTTCTTAGCTTCCTGTGTGCGTTATGGGAGGAGGAATTTGATGCACTTATTATCAGGTTTATAGTTAAATTAGTTAAGAGAAATACCGGGTAATTAAAAATGTGACTTGAAATTCTCTCCCTCTCTCCTCACATTTTTTTCTGCTTTCGGATAACACATCATCCTGTAGATTAGGGGGCGTACATATTTTACGTGCGATGTTTGACCTGAGAATAAGCACTTACAAATGTTTAACCTCCCATTAAACTTAAAAGGTCGAGCTAGATGGTGGTGTTTTTTTTATTAAAAGCGTTTTATTTCTTTTTTGCTTCAGAGATGCACCTCACGTATATTTTTAAGGACAGAATTCCTCTCACCATCCCACAAGGTTTTATCTATTCATTCATGTTCGTTACCCTGTAATATCTCAGAAATACACTCGTAGGCGCGTCAAATGGTTCTTATCACTCGAATTGATCAAATCTTCTTGTCTAATATTTCGTTAAACTTTTTTTTTCTTTGTCGTCGTTTAAGCGTTTTACAGGAAGTTCAGGAATTCCTTGCTTACTCAAAACAAAAATGGCTGATGCAAAAATAAATTGTTAACTGTGGTGCTGAGAACAACGGAGGCCGAGGGATATACAGTATCTTTCAACAATATTTCTTTGTGTTGCTAGCGTTTCTCAAAGCGCGTTCTGTGGCCCACTGGTGGTTGGAGAATTTTATTACATTATGAAGATATCTGATCTCTGGTGTCTTTGTGCTTAGCGTTGGGTAGGTTCAGGTTTGATTTGTTGGTGTTTTAGGGCCGTTCAACTACAATGGTCATTAGAGCTCTGTCCACTGCGAGGTTCTAATGTAGAGTCTGCACAGACACTACGCTGTTACGACGATTTTGGGCATTAGCAGTACGTAGTGTTTCCAAGCGGTCACCCATGCTAATACTAGCTGGGGTTGCGTTGCTTAATTTCAGTGATCAGACGGGAACTGATGTGTCCAACGGACCCATTGTCTCTATTCTGAAGTTTACAACAACTGGAAGTCTGATCAATAGTCGTCTGAATGACAGATTTCGGAACTACTTTGAGGCTTCTGTAGCAGAAAAGAACGGGTCACTCTGGTACTATTGCACTACTACTCGTCAATAATAGCCTGTACTTTCAACAATCTTTGGATATGCAGCCCTGCCATAAGCCGAATGTTCTCTGTTACACTAATGGGTTGGGAGTAAGCCAAGCAGCCATAACAGGCAGAAGCTTTAGGAGGCTGCTCGTGGGAGAGGAGGAGGCAGGGGTAGGGGATGTAGGACAGGGGAAATTTGCAGCACCCAACGTTCTCTACCAACCACCCATGTTGGCCAACGCAACTCGGAATGTCCCGGATAAGAAGAGTAGCAGCAAAAGAAGTATAGGAAAATGACCTGCAGGAACTTACAGGGGGAGCGGCAAGTTGCGTTGGACACACCAGTTCTCG
This sequence comes from Trigoniulus corallinus, assembly GCA_013389805.1. Lineage (NCBI taxonomy): Eukaryota > Metazoa > Arthropoda > Diplopoda > Spirobolida > Trigoniulidae > Trigoniulus > Trigoniulus corallinus. The sequence continues at coordinate 30,751,616 of JAAFCE010008833.1, read as the reverse complement.
TCTAATCACTGAAGTTAAGCAACGCAAGCCCAGTTAGTACTGACATGGGTGGTCGCTCGGGAAAGCTGGGTACTGCTAATACCCAATAATCGTCGCATTAGTGTAGTGTCTGTGCAGTATATGCATTAGAACTATGCAATGGACGGGTCTCTAATGACCTTGTAGTTGACGGGACCTTAAACACCAACAAACAGCAACAAAAGGAACTTACAGGCTAAAAGTTGCATCTTGGTTTTTCTTACTGACTGCTGATCAGATGTGGCAGCATCCATCATCATTATCACACCCTTATCCCGCCTGTGGTAGGGTCGGGTCTGCGGGTCCACTGAACATGCTCTGACTTGGGGCACCTCAGCGAGGCGTCTGGAATCCGCAGGAATATTGACTGGGTTGTCTGTGGTGGGATGCCGGCCTACCCCACTTGTTGCAACATCGCATTATACAACCAAAATAGAAACTTTGGCAGGTAAATTAATGGTTTGTTGGTTGTAATATTGCATGGGGTCTGACCTATTGCACTATAACAATAAGCAATCCAATGCACACACATGTGGGCAGATTAAAACAGGGACGCAGTGGACCTGCATAGGCTGTCCTAGAACATACACGAAGTCACTGATCTGGTTGTGTTGACTCACCCTACTTCCTTCTGCCCTCCAGCAAAGCTCTGTCAGCTATGTACACTACTGTGTTCCGCCGTATCACCTGCTCGCACTTTGTGATGTGGTCTTCCTCTAACCCTCCTCCCCCTCTCTTCCAGTACACCTCCTGTCCTATGACCTGCAATCCCCCCCCCCATAATGGTGTTATCCCCTGGCACATCTTCACAATCATCCTCCTCTCTCTCCCTCCTCGTGTTTTCCCTTCCTCCATCCTTTCCATATTAAATCAGGAAATCTGAAGTAATGAATGTCACATCAGAAGAAATCTTTGTAAATGAGAGTTGGTTATCTTCATAAACGCATCTCTGATATCGTTTTTTTACTGCTTGCCAAACCTCACTGTTTAATTAGATTAGCGCAGCATCTTTTTTTGGTGAACACGGCTGACGTGCCTTTATTTGCACCTCACCCAGCAGTTGTTTTATTATTTTAATAAATGGTTTACGATGGGTCATGAATGAATTGTAATGTATGGTTTCAGTTTCATCATAAAAGCGTGTCGTTTACTGGAGGCCGAGAGAGGATATTGCTAAGGTGCGGTTGCATACTGTATTATCTTGTAAATATTGTTCCTACGGGGAAAGGTCTGCATCGTGTATACCTCTCTCACACACTATCTTTTGTTTGGCACATTTTTGGTGTGTATGTATCTTTAGGATGTGTTCAAACTTAATAATAATTATATATCGTCTGTCCGTATTTAATTTTGATTTCATTAGCAATCAATTTGATGCATTCTTGAGGTTTTAGGCGTGTTAGCTTGTATCTATGTATCTTGACGTGGGACAAGTCATTTTGAAAGACATAAAAATGTTAATGAAATGGTTCCATAGTCATTTGATTGGGCTTTTAGCTCTGCTGATGATTGATTAGTTAGTAGGGATGATGCTGCAATAGATATTTATGTATTTCAGTAAAATGTCGTAAAAAGAGCGTCATATGAATGTAAGTAGTCAGTTCAGGCTGGTACAACGATAATAAGATTTCGTTTACCGTTTTTTTATATCTCAATTCAGATGAATGTGGGTATATACTGTATATATATACAGTATGCACATGTGGTGATGTGTATATAAGCATTTGTAGAGAAAGGGTTAACTGCGCAGTATTTTTGACAACTTGTGGAGGGAGAGGGGTTTGGCTCTGCAGATCACCGAAGGCATCAAACTGGAAGGCGGTTTGCTAATAGGGAGGCCTAATTTTTTTTCTTTCGTAATCTCCAGCTCTGAAAAAATAGGTGTTTGTCTGTAGGACATTGCAATAATATAATTGAGGTTATTTCGACATTATTTTTTAAAAGCGGTACCTTTTCATTCTTCCTCCCTCCTCCTCCTCCTCGTTTTTCCCTCCAAACTGCTGTTTTCACCTCTCAATCCGATGTTGATTGAAACCTAGCCAAAGTGATGCAGTACCTAGTCGTTTATAAAAGTAGTTATTAAATAGGTATAATTGTTGCCTGCAATGGTAGTAATAGGTGAAGTGTAGGACCCATCATTTGCAGAACCGAGACACGATTATAACTTCTGTAACAATCATCTAGCTACTGAAGCAATTACTTTTTCTGTCTGTCTACTTCGATGAAAACACTACTTGAATTTATATTCCACTCATCCAAAAGCAATTTTTTGAAAAAAAAATATATTTTGAATTATTGTTGCTAAATGGTAGACTATTTAAAAATTTTACTCACGTATAAATAGTGGGCGATATAATTTCTAAGAAGTAGATAAGGATTATTATTTTATTTTTGAATAAAAAAAACATATTACGGAAGGATGTAGATGAATCTTATGTGTGTTAAAATTTTCTGAAATTTCCAGACAGGTTGTTGCGTTCAGTCACAAATTGTGTATTGGTTATGGTTCTTGCCTGTGGCTTGCATACCCTCACCTTGGTAGGTCAGTTGTTAGCTGTTTAACTCCCGAGGTACTGTGGTCAACATGGGTGGTTTTTTTTTGGGTGACATGAAGGAAAGCATAAAGTGCACTTTTACCTTTTGTCCCAGATAGGAAATGCAGCTTGAATGAATCAAATCCCCCTCCAACCCTTGGATTGCTGGGGTTGCTTTTGTTTGTTCCGTTGGTGTTTTAGGGTCCTTCAACTACAATGGTTATTAGAGCCCGTAGGTCCACTGGTATTAGCGGTACCCTGTTTTTCCAAGCGACCACCCATGTTAGTACTAGCTGGGGTTGTGTTGCTTCACTTCGGTGATCAGACGAGAACTGGTGTGTCCAACGCAATACAGCCGCTCCCCGCTGCTGGGGTTGCATGGCACTACTATACAGGCCTGTTTTTTTTTTCCCAGACGTCGTACTATTTAATTAAAGTCTTTTGGATACTGGCTGGTTATTATCTTCCGCCAGTGGGCTAGATATTATTTCCATACCTTTTGCAGCCCTGTTTATTATTATTTCATATGATGCTCACAACTGGAGATTTTGATTCCGGGGAATTGAACTTGAGTCAGCTGCCCACTGGGCAGAAGCCAAACTTGTCACTCCTTCATGCTAGGGTATTTAAAACGTATCATTGATCTTTAATTAATTAAATGCATTCTTTTTATCCTGGGTTAGGACTTCTTTAAATTGGTGCTAAGTGTAATATTAAACCTATAACAATTCAATGTCGAAAATCTACTCCTTGCCCCGTTTGTGGATGTCGCTTTTATGAGCCATTGCTCAGAAAAGTAGTGCTGTCTTCACACATTAATGTAATGGCGGGGTCTTAAAAAAAATCTTTATTTTATGAAGAATCTGTAATGTGTAATTGAAAGCTCATTTGAGGATGATGGACCGCCCACCATGAAAATCTGAAAGGGTGTAACAGGTGCCTAGGTGTGTTAAGGAGATGGTGGAGTGGAAGATGATTGTGGGTGCTTCGGAGAGTGGTGGAAATAATAAGGGATTTTGTTGTAGGGGGGGGGCGCTAAGAATGAATGCTTACGTAATTGTTGTTCTTGGTGCTAGTGGTGGAAGTAGTAATGCTGGTAGTGAGAGGAGATTATTTAAAGTTTGAAAGACAGACATCCTTTGCATGCAACTATTTAGTAAGAAAATGATTGAGTGGTTGGTTGACTGAGAGCTGCGAGTCATGCAAGTGTCAAGAGTTCAGTATTATCTACTTTATTTTCAGTGAGGGGGGATGATAAGCAGGATAATGCATTGTGTATTGTATTGTTGTTGTGGCTTTTCGTGGTTTTCATATTTTCATCCAGTTGTTATGGTAGCTCTCAAGAATGTTGTTCAGTACTTGACTTGTTTCGAGTTTTCATTTTAGTTAGTTTGGTCAATTGTGATTTCTATTTAAAATATTGCCCTCTCTCTTTTGCCATGTAACATTTTTTTAAAGTAAAAAGTTTTTTATCCCTCTTATTTTTGATCTATACAAAAAAATGGAGTTTCTTGCACTTATTCAGAAGATAAAAATTTCTGAAAAAAAAAGACCTGACTGGGAATTGTATTACTACAATTCAGATTTACCAGAAAAAAATTTTTTTTTTTGAAAAGTGGACCAAGTATTTATTAACGGGGAACATCTCTTCACTTTTTAAATGCCATATGTACTCATTACCTGTCACCTGCTTTTTTAGTGTTTGTGACATCCACTTGTCATAAATAGACTTATAATTAACCACTAATCTTCTTTGTCCCATTCAGAGATGATTTGTTGATTTAAAACGCTTTTGTATTATACCCCTTCCCCCGCGGTATTTATATTAGTAGTATATCTATACTATACTCACACTTATGGTACGCGGGTTCAATTCTGATTTCGATTGTTTTTAAGTTTCGTTGGTGTTTTAGGGCCCTTCAACTACAATGGTCATTAGAGTCCCGTCCACTCCATCGTTCTAATGCAGAGTCTGCACAGACATTGCACTGTTACGATGACCCTAGTGTTCCCAAGGGTCACCCATGATAGTACTAGTCGGGGTTGCGTTGCTTAATTTCAGCGATCAGACGAAAACTGGTGTGTCCAACGCAATACAGCCGCTCCCTCTGATTTCGAAACCAGTGCTTTCTTTACAGTCAAGAAGTAGGGGAACTTCGTGTTCATCTTGAATACGGTTTTCAGATTGGGGGAGGTGTGCAATGACACCTGCAAGGAAGCGAACTCTTTATACTCTCGAAAAGAGATGAATAATAGATTGACAAAATTTCTACTTGTTGACAGGCTGACGTGCGACCTCACTATATGGACCTGTCGTAGTTTACAGGTGGGTTAAGTTTTTAACTAATTGAAATGAGAAAATGACAGACTAGACGGGGCTCTAATGACCTTGTAGTTGAAACCAACAAAACAAAAAGAAAGACAGACTAGGTGAGAAATTGTGCTACAAATTCAGGTGTTATTGTTGATGACTGATGACTTTGATTACTCATGAAATCTTAATTACTATTTTTATTCTTAGATTTGGATTAACTTTTTTGAGTTGCAGTTTGTTGGCCTTGAGCTTCGAACACCTGTGTTTCATTTTCTGAACACCTATTTGTTATTGAAGAAGGGTTAATAATAATAGTTAAAGCAATCGTCCTTTTATTTTGTCTAACTAGAGGGCTGGGTAATGGTGCTAATTTCTTCTAAAGGAACTCGCATTTTCTGTTAGAATCACATTATAAAGAGCTTCTGCAAGCAAATGAACTCTGCTGACTGCTGATTGAACGGGCATGTTTTTTGGGGAAGGAGGGTGAGACTATAATGCTATTAAAAATTGGATGATTAATTTCAGCTATTGGTAAAGTAGTTTATTGCTGTTAAATGGGACTTCTAGATCATTTCTGGTTTGACATGTCGTTAAATGAGGATTTTTCTTTTAGCCTCTTAGATATTAAGTCTGATGTTAAATGGTTATAGTAGTCAGGTGGTCGGACTTGTGATTGGCATATCAATTGCTGCAATCAGTTCATCTCAACGACTAATTGATTATGCGTGAATTGAGTTTATTTCATGGTTGTATAGTGGGGGTAGGTCTCAGTTTTATAGCTGGGTTTTTGCATTAAGTACAACATTATCATTATCAGGCAGCCCTGCCTGCTTATATGTAAATGTTGGTAGAAATTACTGTAGGTTTAATTTATCCAATGTGTGTCTTGTTTCTAATCGTAGTAGTAGAATCGATTTGCTCCGGTAATCTTAAAGATAAGTCAGCCTGAGGTTATTATTTTTTTAATATTAAATAGTACAGTAATATGTTTATGATAATAATAAGGTGTATCATGTACTACTATAGAAATTTGTTCCAAAGTTGAGGTTTTATTCATTGCACACCGTAGGAGAATCTCTCTCTCTCTGTCCTATATCCGTCTGGTGATTTTTATCGAATGACTTGAAATCCTGATCATGAAAAATGATAACTGTAGTAATTATGATGTTAGAAAAGCAAGATATTTGAAATAATAGGTGAAACATTTATTTCTATAAAGGGTTTCAACTTGTATGCAAGTAGATAAAATTGTTCAACAGCAATTAGGTGTAATTGAAGTGTCCAGTCAGCTTTGTCTCCTCGTCCCTCACACCCTCCTCTCTCCTCTCTTCTCTCCATGGTGCTTCGTTTTTTTAAAGATGTGTAGGAGCAACTTCTATCTTGATTGAATTTAAAAATTGGCAGGTTTGTGTCTATTGTTTTGATATGTCATGATTTATTTATTTTTACCTCAACGTTTGCTGTGGTATTTTGAGTTTATTCATTTGGTTAGTTTGAAAAGCTTGAAAATGTAATCGTGTAAGTCGTGTTGTTTATTAGTTGGTCTTCCTTCCTTCTCCTCTCTCTCTTTCTTGCTTCAATCTGATGAAAAGTGTGAAAGACGACGACTTTTTGGAAGTTTTCTATTACTTGACGTTTGTAATGTGTCCCCTTTTTTGTTGGTGGGCCCCCAGGTGCATCTGTTATCATCGTCAAATGGTCCCCATGAAGGTTTTGATTATCTTTAGGGTGGAGTAGCAGTAGTTGTTATACATAGTAGTGTGACGAAGGAGTACGGCCAGAATTTCAAAAACAAAAAAACAGAAAAAAAAAGAAATAAAACTTGTGTGAAAGAAGTTCAAGTTGGTCTTCTTACATTTAGGAGTGTCTTGTTTGTGCATTTCCAAAAACATCAAACATGGTCGTGCTATTTTCAAAAAGAGGAATAGGGGCAAAAAAAGGTTTAACAGCTGTGTAACACCAGGACTCTTTACAGTTTTGCAGTTGAAAATATGCATTTCAGGGAAGGGGAGAAAAAAAATTTTTTTTTCTTCTTACCCTGCTATGTGTCCTCCTTGTGTGGGTCTTGTGCCCCTATCCATTTGAATGCTTGAGACGACAGACAGTGTAGTGTGACTAAAGAAATATCTTCAGATTTCAGTAAGAATAAGATTTGTTGAAACTGCATGAGCTCAGCCTTAATCAATCGACTAATGGCCCTTTAGAGATACCAGTAATGATGTCTGTCAAAACAAGTTCATAACAAATGCCCCATAAGTAGCCATCATTTCTGGCTGTAAACTTGGGTTTTTGTTTTGCTTTCTCTTTTCCTTCAACTTTTTCTCTCCCTCTCTCTTGGTCTCTCATCTTCTTCTTGCACCCTTCTTTAAATCTGTTTATTTTTCTTGAAAACTATGGCTTATTCCGTTTTCTGTACTTTCTTTTCCTCCTACACTTTTTAAAGATTCCCCCTCTCTCTTTTTTGAGGTGTGGAGTAAATTTTTTATCCTTTATTTTTTACGTGCAGATTTTTGTGATCGCTTTCATTTCGCTGATATTGCATTTTTAAAAAGCTCTTTGTATGAGTTCTTGGGCACTATTGTCTGTAGGGTTTATCTGGATTTAAAGATTTTTATGTCGTTTTAGACGGATTTCACTCGTAGGAAACAGACTTATAACAACGTTTCTGCTAAAGTCTGATATCAATCCAGTTATTTCCCTCCCCTCCCCCCCTCCGCAAGCCGTGGTTCATTCCGAAATCGGGTGTTGATCTGAAAAACAGGACAAACCAAGCCACCTCTCGACGGACCTACCATTGTCAACTACTGACTATATCGGAATAAAATTTCAGACCATTTGGAACCCTTGCCATTCCCACCGTTCTGATAGAGCCCTGTTTTGCATAGGTGCATCCAACGCCGGTCTTACGAAGTGGGAGGCCCTGGGCATGTACAAGTTGGGAGGTCCAGTCGTCCACCGTCACGAGTAAAGCATAGCATATCAAGAGTTGAAGTTCTGTTAGTTATAATTACGAATTATTGTCCTTATTCAGGTGGCTACCCCGTACTGTCCGTCCACAAGGCCGGATCTGGGTGCATCTGTTCAGAGATTCCGTTAGCCTGCCCACTCTCAGACTCACTTTGTGATTGCTACATTAGCATTTCAGATGGCTGTTTACTAAAGTCACAACCACGGCCACGACCTGCTGACTCTTCCACAAAAGAAACCACCTGTCTCGGCCTCGACCTACGCATCGTGAGGTCAAGAGCAAAGCACATTATCATCTGAACTACCGAGCCGGGTGTCAGACAGTAGTCTCTCATTACTGTCTGAGGTTGCAGCTACTGTAGGTCTCGTCCATACCGACAATATAGGGGTAGATCGGACACTATAAATAACTTTGAGGCATTGTTATCCACAACCCTCACCCACTCCTCCCTGCAAGAGTGCTTAATGAAGTATGACCACAATAAATTGATATAGTTAAACGGCTTCTAGAAGCCATTTTAATCCCTGGCAGCGATTGGGCTACTTGCTTGCCGGAATTGGGCTGATGATAAATACAGTAGTAATGAGGATGACTCCTATCAATGGAATGAAATGTCCGACAACTTATTTAACCGCACCCCCTTTCCTCACCCCTCCTTCCCCTGTTTGTGTGTTAAACTCTTGGAAATTAACTAACGTTAATAATTTAAAATAATAAATTTATAATGTAGCTGAACGAGTTTATATCGCATATATTCCAGTTTTATATGCCGTTAATACGTTTTATTACCTCCTTAATGGAGGAATGATCAGCCTCCCATTCGTGTTTTTCTATCACAGATAAGACATCCATTTATCAAAGTCAATTAAGACAACATCTGGTCACTGCTTTTCTCAGCTGGACTCATCATCATCGTCGTCATCTCTCCTCTCTTTCTTATTTCCTCTTTCTTTTTTTTTGTTTCTTCGTCTTCCCACTTTTTTTTATGAATTTATCTGCTGAATAATATGGTCGGACGTAAAATTTAAATATACTGACGTTGACGTTAATAGCAGGGGGCTGTGGCGAATTTTTGTTGTACTTATAATAATAATGATTTGCTCCTGTGGTAAATGGTAGCAAATGTTGTTGACTGCCATCGTTAAAACTTGTAACATTCGCTTAGCAAAACTTGCTACTGACGATAATTACGAGCGGACTTTGCGAAGTTGTTCTTAGTTTCGTTTATTTTATGGAGAGTTGCCGTTTATTCAACGTTTATTCTTCCCCAGGAGATGCCTGCCTTCGTTCAGCCTCTTCTTTGCATAAAATTAAAATTCTGACCTCGATAGGAATCGATCTTACACTCAGATAAAGATATTCCGGTAAAGATCTCAGATGTCCATGTTTTTTTTTCTTTGCCCTGGTACATTCCCATCATACTAGCTGCTGAACTGAGTTGCGTTGGACACACCAGTTCTCGTCAGATCACTGAAATTAAGCAACGCAGCCCAAGTTAGTACCGACATGGGCGGTTGGTTTAACATTGGGTGCTGCTAATTTCCCTTCTCCTACCTCCCTCTCACCCGCGAGCAGCCTCCACAAAGTTCTGCCCGTTATGGCTGCTTGGCCGACTCTCCAACCCGTAGGTGTAACATACATACTAAATACTAGCCCTACCAACAAGCAGTGGGCATCATCCGGCACTGCTTATAGCAAGGGTCCCGGCTAACCTTTCTGTCCCACAGGCGAAATGGTATTCATAACATATATGGCTGCCGACCTAATATCACAGCTATCGTTTTGGGAGGGGGCAACTTATTTTACCATTTCCAGAGACGAGCTAGGATTGAACCTGTTACCATTTAATCACGAATCAAGCGCGTAACTCATGAGCAACTGTAGCAGGCGCCTACTAACCTAGGAGTATGTTGAGCTATTACTCATAGGGATTTTATTAATTTATTTGTCTATAGATCCTAGTTAAATCCGATTCAGATATTCAGGATTCGTCAAAAAGGGAGGGGACATTTCGTATTCCCCTCACGGGATCACAGCATTGCCTTCCAATTTAGCAATTGAATTCCTAAAAGTCTCTTATTTATAGGTAAGAAAATTACCGACCTGAACCAGAGGAGAATCTGTGTACTTTGATTTCAAGAGGCAAGCGAACTCTGCTATCTTTGGTGCGGGACAGATTAACGGTCTTTAAAAAGGGGGGAACAGGAGAACTATATCCGGCTTATCCGCTATCCTCAACATCCCTTATCCGCCTTGATAACTCCGTTGATAGAGTGCTTGACTCTTGAGCTCAGGGTGTGTAGATTTAGTCTTTGTCGAGGCAGGTGGTCCCTACCGGATGATAATGAAGTACAACAGTGTGCGATGTCAGCTGCACGTAAAAGAAACCTTCTCTACGCGGAATAGAAATGCGTAGATAGGGAAAACTCAACTGCTCCGTTAGGGCAGCTCAGTTAATGTTATGTTACAATAATAGGTTGGGGGCTAAGCCAAGCAGCCATAACATCCCGAACCCTTAGGAGGCTGCTCGCAGGAGATGAGGAGGTAGGTCTCAAGGATGTAGGAGAGGGGAAATTTGCAGTACCCGACATTCTTTACCAACCACCCATGTTGGTACTAACGTGGGCTTTCGTTGCCTAACTTCAGTGATCTAACGAGAACTGGTGTGTCCAACGCAACTTGGCTGCACTGATGACGATCGGAGTTGGCAGACTGGAGTTAAATAGCTCTCGGATAAGCCGAACCAAACTAATGTCATCTTCTGTATAGGTGGTCCTGATTTTTGACGTTAAAAATGTCATCTACAGTCCCTGAGTTAGCGAAGTCTATGGAGTACAGAGGTTCCCCTATTCCTGTCTGGGATTTTATTTGTCTTCTAGTACTACACGCTTGTATTGTACATGCAGTAGATGCACTGTTTGTTATTGCATTTGTGTGGTCCAGGAAAAAAACAAAGCTGGTTTTGAGAGGTTGCCCGAATATTTGTAGTATTTGTTCATGTTGTGCTGCTAAATAGTAAGTTTCTTTATTTTGTCTTGTCTTTGTTGTCATGTTGAGAAGAAAGTTTAACTGAATGCTTAGGAGTTCGGTGACTCAAGTGTCTCTCTGTGTGTTTAATAAATGTTTCTCCAGTGGCTAAGTTTAGTTAAGGTTTGGGTTTTACGTCTTTGTAAAGTTGATTTGGCACCAAAGCATTGTGAACTTGTGCTGTGTGAACAAACTGTATGATTTTTCGAGAGTTAGCACTGGCGCCACAACATTTACTTGTCGTTTATCACTCTGCTGTCCCGATATTTTACCTGAGTGACGTCACTTCAATAATTAAATAATAGAGAAGAAAAGTGGAAGGATGAAACGGACTAGTATTGATTTGTGAGTCATCGTCATTCATCTAATCGTTTTCCCGTCTTGTATACCAGACTTGGTTATACCGTACCACACCGTACTGAACTGGTACTTCACGGTACAGGCGTACAGTGCCCCAGAAGTTGGAACAGTACACGGGTGACGGCCTACTAGACAGTGTTTTTACACTGCTGGCTGTCGATATTCAACCAGTTGCAGCTAGAGAGGTCAGCATCTCTTATCCTGCAGCGGGTATCAATTTAGTTAAAGGGTTAAGTGTCATCTTTCACCTTTCTAGGGAGCTGAGAATTGCGTTGGACACACCAGTTCTCGTCCGATCACTGAAGCTAAGCAACGTAACCCCAGTTAGTACTGACATGGGTGGTCGCTTGGGTGTAGTGTCTGTGCAGTCTCTGCATAAGAACTATACTGTGGACAGGGCTCTAATGACCTTGTAGTTGAAAGGCCCTAATACACAAACAAACATTTCACCTTTCTAACCTGATTTCACCCGGCCTGTATTCGCATCAGTTCCAGACTTGCCTTATGCAAGGTTGGATATTCGTGAGACTGAGATTAAATACGTTGTGTTGAGTTTTCCAGAAAAAAAAATTCTACCTCGGTAGTTCTGTTGGTAGTGATGCTTGCCCCTTGACAGAGGTCGATGGAGCGGGTGGGTATGCGATATATTTCTCTCTGTCAACCGGGTACGCCTATATCGGGAACTAAAGATAAACGATTACAGGAGGATGGTGGACTTCGGGTAAACACCATCACCAGTACCTTTTTCTTCATGTAGTAATGGAGTTTCTTTATCAAGCCCTCTTCCTGTCTCGAGTATGAGCATGGGCCCCATGAGCTCATCATTTATTTCACTGAAGTTAAGCAGCGCAACCCCAGCTAGCACTGACATGGTTGGCCGCTTGGGAAAACTGGGTACTGCTAATACCCGAAACAATTTAGAAACAAGAGTAGTAAATTCGGGGCTGTAGTTTTACATGACTGACTGTCAATGTAATCCCACAACCCTTTTAAGTCGTCTGGGACGACGTGCAGGACAACATTGAGACTGATTACAAGAGGAGTTCGCACGGACAGTTATAACACATCATTGAATATTGAGATATTTTTGCAGTGTGACCTCATGCGGTTTTTGAAAAAAACGATTTTAAAACACTTCATGGTGCTATATTTTAAAACTGAGTAAGGTGCATTGTCCGATTTTTGCATTACGCCTTAATTGCGGATGGTGCTGGATAATGTGACGTGCCATATGCCAGATTAAATATACAGTACATAAGCAAGTGCATTTTTTTCCTCTGGATGTAAACGTTAGACTGACTCTCGTTTCCTCTGGATTTTGTATTTTTAACACTTGGTAATGTTGACATGGCCAATTAGTCTTTTTTTTTGGAAGAAAATGTTTTAATGATCTTAGTCAAGAAGTAAATTTTGACCGTTCATGTTATTGAGTTCATAAGAGGACCTTTCTAGAGTTACAACATTTAAAAAAAGGTTTGAATCATACAGGAAGTGTCCGTCGTCATAGATTTATTTTTTTTTTAATTTTTGACAACGTGATATTTTTTTAAATCCCCAATTTTCTCACTCTTCAATTATTAGTGATGTAAATAGTATCCAGGAAACCCGCCTCGGAGGCGCAGAAAGTGTGCTCCACCACTGTGTCAGTGGTTCCAGGTTTGCTACTGGATATAGGTGAGGTGGCTTCTTTCTCCGTGTATGCCTTCCGTCGAATGGGTTTCTTTGTTTGTTGTCTGGTGTTTTAGGGCCCTTCAACTACAAGGTCATTAGAGCCCCGTCCACAGCATAGTTCTCATGCAGAGACTGCACAGACACTACACTAATGCAACGATTTTTGGGTATTAGCAGTACCCAGTTTTCCCAAGCGGCCACCCATGTCAGTACTAGCTGGTCTTGCGTTGCTTAACTTCAGTGATCAGACGAGAACTGGTGTGTTCAACGCAATTCTCAGCTCCCTAGAAAGGTGAAAGATGACACTTAACCCTTTAACTAAATTGATACCCGCTGCAGGATAAGAGATGCTGACCTCTCTAGCTGCAACTGGTCGAGAGCACTTAGTACGCCGGCTCGCCTCTGCTTTAGGTTGAATATCGACAGCCAGCAGTGTAAAAACACTGTCTAGTAGGCCGTCCCCCGTGTACTGTTCCCACTTCCGTGTTCCCCCGTCGAATGGGAAATAAAGCGGTTGCTCCGTGTGGAGTACGATGTCATTTGTACATAAAAGAACCCTCTCT